>JABFOX010000001.1:0-41047 GCA_022817665.1 Axea sp. ZL-2020
AAAATGTCTGAATCTCCTTCATTAGAATATCCAATAGTTGAACCAACTCCAGCAATGATTACTATAATGCCAAAAATACCAATACTACCGACACCAGTTGTCAACAAAACAGGTAAGTATTTTCCGTTATCACCATCATATTAATTTAAACCTCAAAAATAATTAATATTTATTTAATATCAGATCTGTTGTCAAATCTCTTGTCAATATCAAGTTTCATGTCAGATATGTAAAATCCAGAAGTAGCATTATAAATTTGACAAATCAAATGCCAATATATATTAATAATAACGAACAATTTAAATATTATAAACAACTGATATTAAAATTAATATTAGATGTAACATTAAATTTATTATCAATTTTCTTTTTCCACTTGTCACTTTTTTATGTTTGATAACAGATATAATATATATGTATACAAGATATTGATATAAGATCTATTAGATCGCACATGATCATAATAACAAATATAAAGAGTCAGATCTATAAAGAAAATCAATATAATTTCATGTGAATCTTTTAATGCATTTATATAATTTTTATTCACATTTTTTTAATTCTTTATAGTGTGCAGTAGAAACCAGTATGAATGTAAATCAACAAGAGAGTGTATAGCCATTTACAATGTCTGTGACGGAATTCCACAATGCGCAGATGGATCTGATGAGTCAGCAGATCTTGGATGTCCAACTGAAAAGCCAACTCCTGCACCTCAACCTTTGCTACCTCGACCACTCCTACCAATATTGCCCGACCTTCCTAACTACCAACAGATGATTCCTCACCACAAGTCTTATGCAACTATGTATGATCATGTATTGGATCAAGAGAATGCCAAATCTTGGCAGTCTCAAAATTCAGCGCACCAATTGGTGCTTCAGCAAAATATGCAATACCCAATTGATAGAATTATGCTTTCCCAACCACAAATGAACATGGGTTATCCCAGATATCAGTGGAATTATCCTCCTTACTATGATCCAAGCAAGGACACGTATAATAATTTAAATATCCCACATGGACCAAACAAATTACTCCCTTATTCTCGTAAGTCTCAAATTTTATCATGTTTAACAATCGGTAAAGATTTAATTAATCGATTTGTAATTTTTTTACAGAAGATCAGTCTCGAATTTTTCACCATAAAAGACCTGGTGTAGCAAACGAAAATGTGGAAAGGTTGGTAGATAATTTATTCAGTGATTAAACATTTCAGTTTTATATTAAATTTATAAATGCTTATTTAATTTCGTTCCCAACAAGGAATCCATACGAAAACAAGGCTTATGTTCCATATTACATTCCTGCAAACCGTGAAAGTTGGCCAGATGGTCAAGTCAGGATAGATCCTCAGATAGAGCTACAACCTGAGTTCAAGGTGGATCCTCACCTAGAACCTCCAGGTGAACTTCCACCTTTAGAACCTCAAGAAATACCAGAACAACAACCTCGATCGGAAGTACAACTTGAAACGAGAACAGAAACGAGACCTGAATCCGTGCCTAAACCACAGATGGAGCAACGACCATCACCTTATCCTGTGAATATAGAACCTCATCCGACTGTTGCCCCACAAATTGTACAGACTGATGTCAGTAAACCAACGAAGGTAATGAAAAGCATGCCAAATTCACCGAATTGCAATGTGAGTTTTTCTCATAGATAAAGTAGAAAAAGTACACTTGCAATTAGTCAATGTAAAAATAGGTGTATATTAATATTTAATAACTTATTAGGACGTTCTTGAATGTAGTTAAAAGAAAGTTGTTATATGTATGAATGTAGTTAAAAAAAAGTTAGATAGAAATAAATTGTTTGAAACGTTTTAATTTACCCAGAATTTTGGTAAATCTAATTATTTTAAATACTTTTACAAAATAATTTAGTAGTTGAAATAAAACTATTGTGCAAAAATGTGTATTATGTTAATTTCACAAATATTTTAATTTAATCTTTATTTATTATATATAAATCTTTTTATTTATTCGAAAAAGGTGCCTAATTCAATTTACTATTTTAGGTAGCAGTAGAACAGTCAAATACTCAAACAAAAGTGCAATCTGATGATAAACCAGTGGAGGCACAAACTATGAAACCAAAAGTTATTACTCCCAAAAACATTAAACCAGTTGTCAGTAAAAAAGAAGATACTCAACCCATAAAACTAAAAGGTGAACATTAAAAATGTAATAAAATAAAATTATTATTTTTCGCACTTATTTTAACATAAAATTTTTATTTATAGAAGAAGTGCACCACGAACCTAGTCATAGAAAGATGGAAGAAAAACCGGCATCAGTAGCTGAACATTTTCGATTAAATTCTAATGAGGATGAAAGGATGAGGCCAAAGGGTGCAGTGATATCTCTAGCGCTTGGCTTAACCGTAACGGCGATTATGGCTGTGCTGATTGCTTGTCGATTGAGGGTTGTTAGAAGAAGAGGGCGACGCAGACACGAACCTTATGCGCATGATGCGGATTACCTTGTAAATGGAATGTATCTCTAAAGACTTAAAACTTAGAAGATCGAACATTATAATACTGTACAAAGAAAACTGTCGGAATAACCAAATTTTGTATTTTAAAAATGAGTTAATGACAAATTGAAAATGTGTTTGGATTTATAAATGAAATTAATATCGTTAAAGCTTTATTTCAAACACTTCAGTATGAAAAATTAATATATTCAAATTTAGGTTTAATACTGTCAATGTTTTATATTTATTCCAAACGCAATGTCAGTTTGTCATTTTGACATAATGAATCCTCAGATTAGATATTGATAAGCTTGAATTTGAAATAAATTCAACTACAAAATTTCATCTGATCAGAGAAGTGGATCTGGGTTCTTTACAAAACAGTGGTTAAAAATGTCTCAAAATAATGATTCTTTTTTAAACACTATAAACTGTAATATATTTTTGAAAACCCGAACTCAAAGTAGTAATAAAATGAATCATTATACAAAAAGATTCCCAATGACTAGAAACTGAACAATACCTATTGAAGTAAAATTATAACTATCGTATTTTTCAAAAAAAAATAAATAAATAAATTAATAATAATAATAATAATAAATAAATAAATAAATAAAATAAAACAATACAGAAAAACGTCATTTTACAACTTGCAAATAAAAATCTATGAAAAAATTGTAAAAAAAAAATAAAAATAAATTGAAAACCTCTAACAACTTTCAAGAACATTTTCTGAGAAAAATTTATTCAAATTGGAATCTTTAGGTTTTTTAGACTTTGTTTAAATTGGTTAATCAACAGAATTTAATTTTATCTCAAAAACACTACATCAGTTATGAAACATTTCAATTAATGAAACCTTTAAACCATTATCAAAAAATAAAAACAATGTTCAAATTTTTATTAAACTTTACATTACATGTTTATAAATTATCAGAATTTTCTGGTCTTCAAATAAATGTTCACATGTTATACGAATTTTTCTTCCATAAAATATCTAAACCCACTCCACTGTAAACTAACAATTGATGTATATTTTGATAACATAATGTTTCATGCATGAAATATTGTGTAACGAATCGATCATCCCAGAATCGGATTCATACATCTCATTATTCTACGAACTTTCAAGGTTTCTAAATACTTTTAACGACTTCCGAGAAAGTGTTCAATGTAGACATTTTATTAGACAATTTAAAAACGTCCAGTTGATTTTTTTCCAACTTTATTCACATTAAACGCGTACGAAATCATAAAACGTTTATATTATTACTTCATTGAAGATTGTGGTTATTCTATTGCGCATTATATGTGTGGCATCGTATAAGTCAAATTAATCAAGTTGTTAATAACTCGTTACGCTAAACGAACATAAAAAAAAAAGAAACATAAGACACGAGAAACATGACGACTTTATAATTTGAAAACTGTACTTTTATTATTATAAACTCTGTATTGTACAAATTGCTTTCCTATTAAAACATAAAATTGAAATTGGCGCATGAATGGGGACTATGAATGGGATGTAGAAACACATGGACACTGTACGACAGTGTTCTGATTATTTGTAATGTGTACTAAGAAGCGTTACGAAAAAATACTAACTTTTAAACCAAGGTAATGCGGATAACTGTGCAAAATTACCGTTTCAAGTTGGTGTACCGAAGTACAAGCATGCTTAAAAACGTTTCATAAGAACATATTTGTAATATATAAGATTAGGTGTTGACATTTTTCAATTTCCCTTAATTCCTTCTTAATTTATTATTGCAAAAATGTCTTGTTTAATCGTTAAAGTTAGAGAGATGAGCTGAATAGAATTTGTTAACTGAGTTTCGTTCAGGTTGAAGTTATGGTAATGCTAAACAGATATCTACTTGCGTTCGTTTGTCTTCGTTCCTTTTTATAACAAAAATGAAATGCGTTTATAAAGTCGTACGCAAAGTCAAGCAGGACTCACTTTTACAGTAAACTTTCTATCAGATGTCCCTTGTTTAAAAACACTAACGCAGTCTCCAATCTGAAAACGAAGTTCACTGTAAACTTGATTTCAACAGTTTATTCTTTTGTGAATAAAAGAAAAGTTGTGGTTAAAATAAACATTATGATTCATATTAATGTAGTTATTTTTATTTAATAAATTCCATAAAATGAACGTGGAAATTTAAATCATTTTAAATTAAAATAAGCAAAACTGAAAAACCAATAAACGATGTTTGAAAAAACGAATGCTCGAACGAGTACATAGTCAATAAAAACAACGTTCGTAATTTTCTATCATTTTCATCACTTAAATTCATCTGTGTTGCAATTACAGCCTAAAATATTACATTCAAGTTTCGTAAGCAAGGCTACAAACTTAACAAACTTTTACACGACGTAAAATTAACAATAACAATAGTCACACATTTAATAACAATAATAACGCTCCCCAGTGGACCGTGATCGTTGTTATTACATTCGACAAGTATGCTTCGGATCCACCCAGAACAAAAGTTGAGTTCGGCAAACCAAATTTAACATATTCAGTTGTCTAATGTTTGGCATAAATCATCAATCATTTGTTCGAGAAAAATTTAACACATCAATATTTCTGCTGGGCCAAAGTAATGGTATCTTTCTTATGAATGATAAAATTCAGTTAAATGAATCCTTCGTATGTAATCTTTCTGCGTATTTTTGGGAGTTCGAATGAATCTGAAACAGCATCGTAGACATGATACGTTCAGTTCCCACCGTATTTTCGTTAAAAAATGAATCATCGATAGGGCTAGCCCTACGAAGTAATGGAAAATTCTAAATGAATAAAACAAAGCTTTTAACAAAATTCATTTACGAATATCAATACTTATGTACATTGCCAGTATGCGAAAATCGGGTGAAGAAACAGAAGTTTGATACATTCGCTGTTATTTTATAATTTTTCAAATATTATTTCAATTGGATCTTAAAAAAATGTAATAAAAATATTTATACATTTCAAATCAAATGAAATTGTATTGTAATTTTACAGTAAACTATTTTTTTTTGTTTAACTGAATCGTATTAAATAATTAAATTGTAAAATTATAATAAGAATTGATAAAAAAATAAAACTGAATCTATATGAGGATTTTTTTTAAAAAATGATACATTTTACATTTAGTAGAATTTGCTTAAACTAAGCTAAAATAATTGTAAAGTTACAGTATTTACCGTTGTATACTGGATTTTTCGTGCAACATCTCGAAAATATATCTCAGTAACAATAAAAAAGTCAATGTCAAATCTATATTACCTAGTGTACTACAAAAGCAGTTTCAAAAATGTACAAATCAATTTTGGCACGCAGTTGTCAATTGGAAGCGAAATTATATCACGCATAATCTCGATAACTTTGAGATAGAATACTAATAGTTTTTTTTTTATGATTGTCCATAGCCGTATCGTGATTGCGAAATCACTTTTACTATTTGTGTTCATTCCCTATTCGTCTGCGATTTCTCAAATCTGATTTCATTTTAAAAAATAATCTAAATCTTTGTTTTTCTATTTTATTCCAATTAACTAAAATTAAATAAAAGAGGCTAAACAAATGTCTAGAATATTTCTCAACTTAGTTTTTAAAGCAACATTATTCTACAGTAGCAATTTGAATTTCGTCGGTCAAGTTCAGATTCGGAGTATTTCATAAATTCATTCACTCAGAAAACGATTGTATATTTAAAAATGAAGATAAAGTTTGTTATAGTAACTACACCTGGATTATATATATATTTTTTTTTTTTTTTTGAAATCCGAAGTGTCAGCTTTACATACAAAATTATTTTTTATTCGAGTCATTTCATTAAAATTTGTGAAATAAAATGCGATATCCCTCTCTATAACACAAAGACGTCTATAATTAATTTCTGTTTTACGAGTATCGTTAATTCAAAATAGACTGTCTAAAGAAAACTACAGAAAAATAAACGATCAGTTTTTAATCGAAATTAATTATTTGATGTCGTCTTATATTTATAATAATCTTCATTCACAATTATGACTAAAACGCTTCGATCAGTAGTTAAAAGTGAAAAAAAGTTTGACGTTGAAATGCTAATTGACTCGGTTCGTCGTCTTTCTTGCACTTTTGATTGACACGCCCTATCATGATTCATTCGTCACTCGAATTTTGCATAAGCAAAATGAGTGCAAAAGCAATTGTTGATTTAATATTACATTGTTATAAAATTCAGAACCTACTCAGCGTACATGGAGTAAATGGTTTTACGTGTGGATAATAAAGACATTTGTGCTGTAACACACTGAATTATATTTATAATTAAAATTAAGTTAACTTTCAAAAGAAAGATGAATGTTTCAAGGCGTGTTCCTAAATACTGTCGAATGCTGTGTCAGAAGTGAGCAAACAGATGTTACAGATGTCATAAAAAGAGCCTTACGCAGTATAAAAGAAGAATGGCTTGAAATTAAAAATTATTTACAATTTCGACGTTTGTTCAACGATTCTGAATCGTTCAATGATGAAATTACATTAAAATGCACGGGTATAATTTTTAATTTCATCGCTGAATAAAATTCTATGGGATTAATTTTCATAGATATGAAAAATGAATTGCACCGAGAAAAATTATATAACAAAAGCTGTAACTTTCTTGATAAAAGTAAAGAGAGTCGAGTTTGAAAAACTGACTAGAAAAAGTAGCAAACATTTTCGGTACTTTCATATTTAATTTCGGTACTTTCTTACTACTTTTCATAGTGATTTTTATACATTAGATTCTTATAAAATTTCACTAAGGGAAAAAACAACGTTTGTTAAAAAATTAGTCTCGGGTCGCACTCGTTGAACTAATTCTTTATTTTATTATAAACAATTAGCGCATTTAATGATTAATCTATGTTGAAAATCTTAAGGGCGATTCACGAGATGTACAAAAATAGTCGTTTTCGAAACAAAGAGACGCGAGGTGTATCCGATCGAGATGTACCGTAATTCGAGAGAAAAAGTCGTTAGGAAGAACATTTATCACGCGGGCGGTGCCCTGTAAAAATATACTTTTTTGTCCCTACACTTACGCACTACATACACGAGAACCACACCCAGTTGGCGAGAAATGGGTGCCGGCAGAGGGCGTCGCCAAATCACCGCCGCTTCGTTCAAACTCATGTTTATAAAAATACTCCGCTCGGTGGCGCCCCCTGCAGATCGTAGCCTCGCGCTTTTCAGATATGGTTGAACTACAATTTTGCATCTGTTTGTACAGTTGCAGTGTACAACGTTGTAAAACGGAAAAACGACTAAGTTCTGAAGGAAAACGACTGCAGAAATAGAACAGAGATGAGCTCCTTCGGGAAGTCGCGACATATGGCTAAAGATACATTGACGACAGTTCTTTGTTTGAATGCAGAATCGTCGCTGAATTTGTCTCATTTCAATACAACTAAATAACGAATCGCGTTTGGCTTGAGATGGTGAAATTTTTCATTCCATCTCTGGTCAAAAAACTTCAATGCATTTCAAGTATTTTTAAGATATTTAAAATTACAGATTAATCTAATAGAATATACATTTTTACAATAAGAAAAAACGATTCACAGATACGTGGAAAGATTTTTTAAAACATTCTGTAAAAAACTATATTCATAAAGTAATGCAATTTGATCAGAATTAAAATTTAATGACATTTCAACATTAAAAGAAACGTTTTTAATCATATCGTAAATATTTGGATCAATGACTTTTTGTAAAGTTATCTAAGAAAAAATAATTTATTAATTTAAAAAAAATATACATAAAATAAGTACAATTTTTATAATTTAAATAACCTTTTAACTCTCTATAATTTTAAAAGTTTCAAGATTTTACTTTAATTCTTAATAAAAGTAAAACAATGCTACTTTTAGTTAAAAACACATATTTATATATTAATACATATGTTAAAAAATATTGATATCAAAACAAAATTATTTTCAGTTTAATTTGGTATATTAATATATTTACAATACTTATTTCTATTTTAAATCATTTTTTTTAACAAATAAAAACAAATTACAATTAAATTATTTATCTAAAATACTCATAAATTTATACAATATAAAATAATTTATTAATAAATTAAATACAATCAAAATATTTTTATTGTGACAAATATGATTCATTTAATCATTTTAATCATAATTATTCAATATTTTTAGCAAATATCTACAAAAAGTAGCAAATGTATATTAGCATAATATTAAAATCTGTTACTGTCTTTCCACTTTAAAAAAGTCATAATTTTAATTGCATTGAAATTTTTGGACGATAATATGAATATTTAATTCCTTTTTTTAATTGAAATTCTTTGTTATAGTAAATTACAATTCAATTATGGTAACTCACAATTCCGATTAATTAAATAATAGAAATAATTTAACATAAATTAACTTAAATTAATTAAATATGATATGAAATTAGATATGAAAAGAAAATTTTCTACTTGCTGCTTATATGAATTAATTAAACCATTATATAATAATTAATTATATTATAATTTCATTGTATATTAAAGCTGATTTCAATTAGAAATTATATTCAACTATCTTTAAAATCGGTCTCCTTTCTCTTGTCGTTGGAAAGGTTGATCGATTGGTATTGTCAAATAATTGCACTCTGCTAATAATAATGCAACGAAATATTCTGATCTAAGACTATTGTTAACATTGCACTTGGAAGTGTTGACATTTGTACACAAATTGACTGATGAGACTAGATGTTTATTGTACATCTTAAACTTCGATTTTAATACAAATATACAGTTTGAAAACCATATGCTCAATAAACAACTGCTAATGAACAGTTACAAATGAATCACAATGATTAACATTTGAAAAAAATTTATTTAAAAAAATAAAATTAAAAAAAAAAAAAAGAACTAAAGTCGAATATTTGAGAGAAAAAAAAATTCTTCTATTAATAAAATATTGAAACAAAACAAACGAAATGAAATTCGTGACTAATTCTTCTAGTATTCCAGAATCCTAATTGTTGTAAAGATTTTTAAAATAATCCGCGAAATTCCACTTAAATCTAAAAATTTATTAATTGAATAAAATTTTGTTTAATTAGTTTGTTTTCTTAAAAACGCTATAAATGAATATGTAGTAATGCTAATAACCAATTAAGTTGTAAACCACTATTTTTAAATGATTCGTATGTATAATTAAAACTACATGTATATCAAAATAATAAATATTTCATTTATCGTTTATTGTATTCGTTTTTCTTCATATATATATTTCATGATTTTTCTAATTAATGTCTTTCACAAACATTACGCAATATTACAAGAATGAACATCGATTGAATTTTGTCTTAAAGTTAATAAAGAAATACTTTTTGAATTGTGGAAATTCGAATAACTTATTTTCTGTTTTGTTTTTCACTTAATACGATTGAAAAAACGCTCGAATAAATGAGAGTAATGGAATGAAATCGAAAATTATTTAACGAATAATATTAGCATACACTTTTTAACACCAGGTATAGATACGTGGTACAGTTTTCCAGTAACTGATGCAATTCTATCTCTCTAATCTTAACTTTTAATCTTTGAAAAAAGCAATAGAAATTGAAAGAAAGAAACATATTACTTGCCGATTTCTTGAAATAATTTTTTACCTTTCTAGAACCATGAAAAAGTAGAAACAGATTTGTAGAGTGATATTTAAATCAACATTTTAATGACCTTTTAATCACTTTTCATCATCGCGTCCTGTTTATTTCCTTAATTTCATATTTTACAGAAATACATATTCTTTAAAGAATACACGAATCCTTATAACAATCCATCTATCTTACATCGCATTACCAGTTGAGTACTATTTTCATTTGAATCCTGAAATTCAATTTTAGAAATGAAATAAAATTGGATAGAGATTCAAAGACGAAATTTCTCGGGATAAAAGAATTAACAAGAATAAAATTCCTGGAATAGTGTTTCTTCAGCGAATGAGGTGAAATAAAATATCACTTAAACCCTGAACTGTCAACAGTTGAAGATGTCTGGATTCAAATCTGTTTCAGTGCCTTCATTCTTGAGTGGTTCCTAATTGTATATGCAGTAATGTAACTTTGGTCATTAGGAACCAAGCGTATGGAATAACTCAATTTTATATACATAAATCTACGTAACAAGAAAAGTATTTTGACATAATAACTACTCCGTAAAATGGTCGAAACGCTGTCAGTTAACTGAAGTAGAAATAAATATTGAAAAAAACGACAAATCGTTGTTGGTTCAAAATTCATCCAAAAAGGACCGACGGTTGGTCGCGAATGGACAGAATTGTAATCACACGAAATGAAAAATCTCAACGGGCAAAATAAATTTCTGTTCCAAAAATCTGCGAAACGAATTTCGAGAGTTGCATCAACCGTTCAAGCCAGCGGTGTTCGATGAAAAATTACTGGACGTTTTTTCTGGACGTCTCAAACGCGTGTATCTCTCACATCGAATATAGGTCACCGTTCATAAATCTCCATTAATACTTCAACCATTTTGACTGAGTCTAAATGTTTCGGATAACGACTTTAACGGTCGCTTCGCAAGACCCGATCGAATCGGTGCTTCATGCAAAAAGCGATTGAACGAGCGACGAAATAGCGGATGATCTAAAAATAACGACATCTTTGAAACGCTTCCATAAAATAAGTATCGCAAGTGTGAGTGAAATGGTCCGTGTAATGACTCAGCAATGTCCTGGATTACGTCCAATGGTATATACGGCTCGCCCGTGTGACATATGAAATTGAAATACCGCATTGTGTCTACTTGTGTGTATAGACGTGGAAAAATGTGTCCTCGAGCGATAAAATGCTTACCGAGGGTCGACGTCATGGCTTGAAGCACCGTTCCTTGAGTTCGAAGTGTCGCCGGGTGGGGGGGTGAAGGTGTCGGTCTGGAAATATCATCTTGGCCATCTATCGAGTTTGCGGTGGTGGCCGCGGTCGGCGAGCCAGCGGCGTCTGTGCTTGACGCGGGACTCAGTGGAGCCTCCACACCCTGCGATGCGGCCTCTCGTCCTTGCGTGTTCAGGATTTGCATTTCCCACATTTGCTCCTGTCGGATGTCGTCGTTATAATCCTGGAATTAAAAGCGAGTTTTCTTTGACGAATTGCACACCGTTGCGTATAAAACTGGCACGTTTGCACAAATTGAACGCGCAAAGTTTACGCAGGTTTGCTGGGTAACTTTCTTGCACCGAATTAGAAATACGTGAATGACAAATGATCGTGCATTTGTTTAATATTAAAATCGTGTCTTGCGAAGAGGATAAATGTGGAGGGTTGGTTCTCGAGGTTGAGATTACATACAGTTGACATACAGTTGAGATTGTTTTTGTATGGAAGAAAATGATTTAAGATGCAGTTTAGTGTCAGTAGTTTTTTTTTTTTTGTTAAAGCTGTACACCGATGGACCACCAAGGGGTGAGGTTGAGAAAGACAAAATTCATTCACTTGCTACGTAACTTTTTTGTTTAACGCAAGGAGTGAACTGAAACGATCGCGTGTTCTCGTTGTTGAATTATTTTTTGCAACTTTATTCCATTGGTATTTCATTTGCCAAACTACGGATTGAAATCTTGTTTTTAATATTATTTGCCTTTTCTCACCTGTGGTGCATTTTTACCGATCGTTCTTTTTTAAACCGATGCCTTTTATTTTTAGAATTCGATGCTTGAATTTATTTTAAACTGAGATTTTTAACGTCGAAATGGTTTTCGGTTTTACAGCTGGAAAAAATGCACTCGCGGGTTTCTTCTATATACAAAATTTATACGCAGTTTCTGTTTTACACAGATAATGTCCGGTCATGTATTATGTTCTCGAGATACTGTGGATATCGAAGAGAGACTGACACTCGACTTGGGATATTAGGCTAATTATCTATTGCGAGATTTTTATAAATGCATCTTTTTGGAGAACGAAATTGCAAGAGATACCACTTTTATTATTATGTGCGATTTGATGTGTTGTGTATAATAAATACACAATGCAATGTAATGATGCATTACGAATTCAAGAGTTTTCGTCGATTTCTAGGTGATACAGGAAATATTGCAATTTAGCATGTGTGATATGTGCATTTTACTCTTTCAACAAAATTCGTGACTGTGAATTTGCGATCAGCGTAGTCTTGTTGATAGTTGTATCAGATTCATTTATTTAATATTGTGTTTATTATACAGGGTAATTGTGTTGTATATAATATATACATAATAGTACGTGATTCAAGATGATAAGGCTAAAATAAAAGCATTGGTTGCTGAAGTAATTCTGTATTCTAAATATATGTGTTTTATATACATTTTTTTTTTTAAGCATTGTATTACGAAAAGATTTCTTATTGTTTATTTCAAACTATTTTGAAAACTGAATCTTTTCATCGATCGGAATTTATGTTTGAATTTCAATTTAAACTGTGTTATATTTCATTTATTTACATTTATATTCATTTTTGAAATCATGAAATCTAAGAAAAATCAAGTTAAAACAAATTTCGGTTTTCGTAGACTTTTAGAAATAAAAGTTGGGATTTTTAAGATTTGTTAAAACTCGGAGAACATTTTTTTACATTCTTTAATATAAATATACAAATTTAATTTACAACGTGATCTTTCGGACTTTAAATTGTATTCACTAATTTGGTTGACTATAAATAAAACTCTAGAAGTTTGTGAAGGTCTAAAATAAATCCAAAAATGTTTGATAAAATTTGAATAGTTTAGACATTTTTTCCAGACTGTTTTTTCTAAACTGTTTATAATAGTTTAGACAAATGTTTAAAAAATGTCGATTTTTAAAGAAGTACCTTTACAAAAATTATTCGTGCAAATGTATTTATCAGTGTATAATTTATTGAATATTTCGTTGATTTTTCAAATGAAAGACAACGGTTATTGAGATATTGATATAAACATTTCCTTTATTCTTAAAATCGTCTACAACGAGAAAAATCAATTTGATTCAAATGTATTATATATGTGGATTATATATACTTAGAACTAGTGTACTGCGTCTTGTCTTCACTCACGAACGAGGGTGTCGAAGATGACGGATGTCTAGTGAGCTGACGTCACACGAAGGGCAATTCGATTTTAATAAAAAGGAACGAACTTAACATTCAAAATAAAGATCATATTTTAAAACACCTCAGAATCAATTACATACTCGAATTATTATGCACGTTAATTATTTCCATAAATTTATATTAATTTAATCAAATTATATAAATGTAATCAAAAAATTAACGAACAGCTGTTAATTATAATGGAATACAAAACAAAAATAAAACATATAGTGGAATAACGTTTATAAATTTAAATGGTATTCAATTGAAGATTTATATAAATTATGCAAACCAAAAGGAAAAAATAGAAAAGAGGAGTAAAATAAACCGTAAAGTGATTGAATAAAATATACGAGTGTATTACAATATAAACTTACAACTAAAACTTCCATTCGCAGTGGTATAAAACTTAGAATATGGAACAACTGTGCGGTATTGCGATTCAAAATTAAAATTCATTAAATCAATTGCACAAAATCAAAGACCGTTTTAGAAATGTAAACAAATGATCGATCTTGTAAAACAATACAAAATGCAATGTTTATATGTCAACATAAGTGCATTCTAACGTTACGTGATTCAGCTGAGTATATGCTGCGACATTTGACGACACACCGTAAGGCGAGTCAGTATTTGCTGCGACTTCAGACCATTGAGTAACTTAAACTACGGACATACGATGATGCAATGAGTGGGAAATCAAGTAGGAATTCGGATTTACTTGAAATACCTTTACATCGTGCATTTTTTCTTGATGTTCACGTGACAAAATGTTTATTACATTTAAATTTAAATAATACTAAAGTGTTCTACGTATAACGTTTTAATTGTCTTTTAAATCTAAGATCAATTAATAAGTTTTGTGCTACAAATAGATATAAATATTATTGGACTATTTAATCCAATTAATTATAAATAATAACTATCTACAATTAGTAGATAGTACTGTGTCTAATCCATAGAGGTATTATATATATATAGAGGAGGCAAAGCTTTCGTATAAGTGGCAAATAACCCCTTATTAATAAGGGACAGTTGCAAATTTGGGGTACTTTCAATTGTGCGGCCAACTGCAAGTAAGGAGTCCTATATTACAATCCAGCCAATTATTATTATCGTTCTCCTGCGGGAGTACAACAAATCTACAATAAAAAGTGATAAAATATCACTAAATTTTTGTTCGTTAAGTAAAAGAAACATGAAAACAGTTGTGTCATTGTATGCTTCGATGTAGAGTGCAGAAAGCGACTGCTGTTCTAAGAAATAATTTAAATTGATCTAAAAGTACGTCAGTTTAAAATAATAAATAAAATTATTTTTTATATTATGCTTTCTTTAAAATAATTCATCTTTTAAAAATATTTAAATGTTATTGATACTCTACTACATCATTTAAAATAATATATTATTAAAATATTAAATATATTAGAATAATTTAATTATTCAATTGAATATAAATAAACAATCTTTTGTTAATTTTTTGTACATTGTTATAACTTAAATGATGAAAAATATTTGCGTAAAATGTTGTCATATATATCTCAGATATAATTAAATTTCAAGTTTCCTGGCACGTAATATTACTGCAAATTATAATTTTTATTCTAGAGAATACCGAGTGCAATGCTTTAATTTCCGTAACGAATCAAAATGATTTCCGTAAGTTAGATGCTTGCCTATTCTGAGTTCCATGTTTCATTATAACTCACGAAACATTTTCAAAACGCTGTAATTTCCGAAGTATTATACGTGGAACAATTGTAAATACATTAAAAGAATTGTAAACTCATCAAGTTTGTATTGTGTGCACTAGTTGGCAGCACGGGTGTATTGTCTTAACAAAATGGCGGCAATTTCAAATTTGAATTTCAAAAATGAAATTGTATTTTAGTTTTGAATTTAATTCAGCAGAATATTGATAAAAATGACTGAAGTGAAAAGTGTAGAATCAGTTATAGCGGGTATAGTGTTAAAACTTAGCCGATTAATAACTAAACGAAGAAAAAAGGAGTAAAAAATTCTACCTCACTGTATTTAAAAACAAAAAAGAAGATTTAATACAGTAAAAAAATATTTGTAAAGAAGCTAAAAGTTTACATGCGCAAGTTTTATCGATTGTAGATTGTTCGAAAAAATAGGAATTAGATTATTATCGAGGATAAATTTATTAAATTATTGGAACTTTACGAAAAGTTTGAAGAGTATTTAAATAATCAAACTATCGAATTAAATCGCAAACGCCGAAACAACTGATTTGACTTCGTCAATTCATAATTTAACAATTAACGAAAATTTTAGCTGAAGACCGAAAGCTAACAAATATTATTCAAGTATGAACGTTGATTTAATCATTTGTTAAGTTAAATAAAGGTTATAATGTGATAAATGCTTTACCCATTACAAAATAGTGAATTAAATAAAATAATAAACTTGAAGCAAGAGTCATAACAATATTAAAATAAAAAATTAATAAAATATGAAAAATAACTTCATAGACAACACGAAAAAAAGTCTATAAAATAGTTCTAAAAGGGTTAGTTTTAAAGGAAATTATCAATCTTGCAAATATTGATTGATGTGAATTATTAAGTATTCTATTTATGGAAAACAAATACAGATTATTTTAAAATTTAACATTCAAGTTTCATAACTGAGTAATACTGTTTCTTTTGGTGCTATGAATTTGATTTATATGCCTACCAAGGTGAATTTTCTTGAACAATACATGAATTAGTTTGTAAATTTAATAATATAATTTCTCATTATTTTTTAGAATTTTTCTTTTAATTTGTGGTCAATTCAGTTTCCACGAGGTCACAAGATACATTATTAAATTACTTCAATCCTAATACATGTTTGAATTTATTCCAGTGTATTTTTCATGCGATTTAAACAAAATATACTTCGTTGAGCCAGGCATTTTTTCACTGCGATACTCTTTTTACGATTTCGAATAAAAATGATTAAATTATAATTAATAAAGCACTCTTAAATCCGAAAAATCTAATACCGACAAACTTCTGTTTGCAAAATTCAGTACGCTGTAATTTATGCGAGTTTCATAAAATGAAAGTACCATGCATCTTTTTTTTTTTTTTTTTTTTATGCAAAAGAAAAAGATTTGGACACCTTATATTTCAGTATTCATAATACCGTTTGCTTTTAAGTTGATAACTGCAACTAGAAAATGTTTACTTGAACAACAATTTCTTTTACGTTTGAAAGATCAGTTAAGAGAAGAGATCATTTTGCGAGCATTTTGATTCAGGACATTAACTCGTGGCGATGCTATTCGACTAATAAAAGTTGGTCGTAATGCGGAACATAATTCAATACCATGTACTAACGTATCGCGAAGCTGATGATAGAACGTTGTTCTCCTGATGCATTCGAATGTAATAGTACTTGTAAACAGCATAGCCACTATCTACCTCTCAGTATAAACTATAATAAACATTCAATTTTAAAATTTCATAATTTTGAAGATGAGTTGTTTTATAAATTATTTATTATTGTAGTATTAATTATTATTTATAACAACATATATACTAATTCTTTTTTGCAAATAATTTAACATTTATTTGTGTGATACAAGATCGAGGAAAGAAATGGTTTTATAATTGTAAATATAAATAACGCATGGATTATTAACCTTTTATTATTAATTAGTTTATTGTGAGGGTTTTTAGATATTTCATGTATTATTTTATTTAGTATTATTTTATACATTTAATGTTAGATTGATTAGTTGGATTGCAATACGTTGAATTACATCATATTAACGCAATAATAATTAATATTATTTAATTAATTCAATACCATCAAACTTTAATGTAATTAATCAAGGCATAATTACTTCTTTCTGAAATTGATTAATCTTATTTATCTTAATATCTTATTTATTTGTATAAATTACATTAAACTACTTATAGATAAGATGGTATTGTTTAATATATTATACAGGGAATAGACATTAATTTAATTTTAAATAATTAATCATAGTGCTTAATTACAATAAGTAATTAACAGTCTTAATTTATTTTATGCTGTTAGTGGAAATGTGGAACTTATAATGAATCCTTCATTTACTAACACAAATATATATTTCATTTATTAAATAATTCGAGTAAAACTTATTATTTTAAAATACAATCTGTGGTAAATATTTGTACGCATTTATACACTAATTGTTTTTCCTGTACAAATTTCAATGTTGCACATATATAATTTCAGTGGATTATAAATTAATTTTAAATTCTGTGCATTGTTTTAGAATTTTGTAAGAGACATAGTAGTGTCTCGCAGTAAGTATGGAGCCACGATTTTTTGTTGTTCCATCATATTTAAATGCATAATAAAATTCAATCTTAGAACGCGTTATTTGAGGGGAGTCATTTTATTGTGCGAAAATTGATCCAACCGTTTCAGAAATAAATAATTTCAAAATTGATTCTTTTGTTTATTAATTTATATGGGAACACTAACTAATACATTTCGAGTAGTCTAAATATAGCTAAATACGCTCAAAGTAATTTGAATAAACTTGATCGAATTTGAAATCGTCCAAAAATATTCACACGTACAGAAATATGATCGAATATAGCTGAACGAAAATAATTGAGGTGTGTCAAGAGTTGTCTCAGCAGACTTAAATGCACTAGACGGTGTTTAATAACAGATAAGTAAAATATAATACATAAGGTCTAATACAAAAATAACCTAAATTTTCGTTGTCGTTGTTTTTTTTTTTTTTAAAGAATCTTTATTTATATATTAACATTAATTGTGCTTCCTACAAAGTATTTGAAATTTATTAACTGTCAAACTATTGCGGGATCATCTTGCTTTGGTTTTGGTCCCACAGAAACACCATTCCCTCCATAGCGCGGTGTCATACACCGACTGCTGTGGCCTTCAAATTTTAATGTACGGGTACAGGCAGGTACTTGATGGGACAGGTACAATCTTTCCACTTCTCGTTTCATTATCTCACTAATTCATCCTCATTAACGAAGCGTCTTCCACCTAGATACTGCTTCAGCTGCGCAAAAAGATGGTTCAAGGTCAGAAGAATAATGCAAACGACCGAAAACATCCCATTAAAACTGCTCAACCAGGGCTTGAATTTGAGCAGATGTTATCAGCGCGTGGACGAGCATCATCGTGTCTCGTGTAGGACAAAAAATATTTTGCTCAACTTTGTTTTGAATCACTCTTCCGAGTTGTCTCAACACCTCGCAACAGCGAGCACTCGTCATCTTGGTATCACGAGACAGATAATCAATCAACAATATTCCCTTTGAATCTCCAAAAATGGTTCTCATGACTTTACCAGCCGATTCAACAACTGTTACATTTTTTGGCGTTGGCTCATCCTTTCCTTTCCCTACCATACTACCATCTTTTTGATTCGGCCGTTCATTGATGGATCCATGTCTGGTCCCCGTCCACTATTCAATCGAATAAACCAAATTCCTCATTCTAAAAAAGCTGTAAAAATTGCAATTCAATGTCATCTCTCTGTTTTTTGTGTCGTTCCGAAAGTACGCGGATATTTTTGATATCTTGCACATATTTTTGATAGACGTAGATCCCCAAAAATAATCCTGTGAAGTGTTGTACGGCTTATTGCGATATTAGGAGGAAGTAGAATCAGAATTTTATCAAGCGTAAGGCGCCAACCGGTGTCCATGACCCTTCGAACCTCGTTAATAATATCCGGAGCGCGGGAAGTGGAGGGTTGGCCACTTCATTTTTCATCGTGGAATGCTGTTCTCTCTTCAGTGAACGATTGACGCCATCGAGAAACCATTGGTTTTGACACAATGTCTTTACCATACACACTGAATAACTCGCGATGAATTTCAGTTCCAATTTTATTTTCCGCTATCAAAAAACGAAACAAAATTCGAAATCAACGGTAATCGTAAGTGGAGGTTTCATTGTTATTGGCGTTTTAATGTTCAAGCAGTAAAGATAGACTTGGGAATTTTACAGTGCTATCACTATACTCAGACGAAAGTTCCCCACGTCTCCCGAACTTTTTTTACCATACGGATTTAAACTCACCTTTAACAGGCTCCTCGTACAATATTCTGAACATTGCTATGCGAACGATTTTAGCCCAGCAGCTAAGACGGTATTAAAAAATTCATTAATGAGTAACCTACGGTACATCTATTCAATTTTTTGTATTAATAATAAATCGTAATAATACAATTTATTACGTTTTGCTCAAGCAGTGCATTTTGTTCATTTAGCATGGGTATTAAAAATGTTTGACTTATATTTGTTAAATTATTTTTTTCAATACCAATTCATTATGATTATGTTATTAATTCATGCACAAACCAGGAAACTTTTAATTGATACTAACATCATTATTATCCATTATGCTTCAAAGCCGTAAGAAATGATGAATATTTTATTTAATAAAAATTGCTACCTTCCATAAAAAAACGTTTAAAAAGTGCACATTAATATTAAGTCAAATAAACAAATTTAATTACTTACATATTTTCATTTGAGAATTATTTATTATTAATATGATAATGTAAAAATACGCAGGATATATAATTTTGATTCATTAATAAGGTTGAAAGCATCGCTTATAGTTTATGAAAAAATTGTGTTTACGCTATAAGACCATTGTTCAAATAATGATAAAATTCTTTAACAAGAAATTAAATTATTTTCTGAGCAAATGGCCATGTTAAATCTCCAGTTAGAAAAATGAATCTTTACGTATATATGTTTCATAACGTTACAATGCGAATTCTTGTTCGTTGGCTTTAGGTTATTTTCTTTTGAAAATTTAATTAATTTTCCAAACAGAATTTGAACTTATTGTACTGCACGAAACAGAAACTGTAAAGATTTTTTAATGAGTAAAATTATAACTGGAAGCGAATTATTACTAAGAAATATCGTTATTATACACTGATAATACATTTTTGTATGTATGCTTATATTTTGTTGGTACCTTTGAAAAATAAAGTGATCATTGCGACTAAAATATTTTCATTAATTACAAAATTATTAAAATTAATTAATTACTAATGTACAAAAGCTAATTAATTAGCACTTAACTACATATTGAATCTCTTATCATGTAGTCTGTTTTTATCAATTTGCGTTCTTTTGTGTCTGGTTTGACCAATCCTATCACTCTTTTACACATTGTTTTCTGGTACGTTCAATCCCGTTGCTCGCTTAAATGCTAGTTTTTTCCCAGATACAGAAAGCGTGTTCATAAATTGACTGACAGTACTACCAATTTTTGGAATTTTATTATAAAACATTAAGTATCACATTGCTCCAAACATAATGAAGACTCTTTTGGAACATATAAAATACACCATCAAAATTCCAAGAACATTTCTGGGACATTTCGTGTTATCGACTTGAACATTTGCCAAAGACTTTGTTTGGAAAAATTTAAACTAATTAAAAAATCAATTTGTAAGACTAATCAACTCGTTGTTTAAACATATTTGTATATGAATTTCAGATGAAAATATTTAAAAGTGAAATGAACGATCAATACAATTTACGTTCGTCTACATAAATCAGCGAGATGCATATCTGCTCAAAGTTAGAGAGATGTATGTTATTTCGTATCGTTTGTCCTATAAGATTGTTGAAGTTTACATTAACTTCCTTCATTCATTATTAAACTTGCATAATATCGTCACCTTGATCTTAGTTAATATCACATGTCTGACATAAACTCTAATTATTTCCGTTAGTAATTTTCCCAAGATATGAACGAAATATAGTAATGAATCATTAAAAATACAGCAATAACTTTTTGATGAAAAATAAAAACGAATGTACAAAATGTACGACTGGAACTGCTGAAAGTAAAACAAAAAGAAGATAAATGTTTTTCCTCTCTCACTTACACTCGCGATGAATGTTCTCACCAAACGGCAATTTACAATTTTGTTAAGCGGTGAAAATTTTCTAATCCCGTTTCCGTTAATTTGAAAAAAAGTCATAACTTACGCGGTCATTCGGCAGTTGAACTTGTCCGTAACTTGGCTAATTATGGATGGCTTCTTACTCGCGCTTAATCCTTTAACGAGTTCGTGATCGGTGGCTTTGCTAACTCAATTTTGCCGCCAAATATGGCAATTTTTATGCACGGGAAACGAAGTTGGATTTGATACGAAGATATACGTATATAAATGAACGAATTTCGCGCTAAGTGGATTCATTTTCTTTAAATCTTGGTTTAACGTCGCCACGTATATATCGATTTTTCCGCGCTTTTCCAATTAGACCGAGCGATCTATATTTTCGGATTTACATTTCATTACGAATTGTTTTAGTTTGTTTCACGCCGTCGTGAGAATTTTTGTTATTTAAATATATTTTGAATTATGCACGAGATACATTTATGATTTTATATCACATGTGGTATATATCAAGTACATGTGAAACATTAATGTGCATTTATGTAAACTATTACACCATTTTTACATGTCTCGTTCTTAATTTAAATTGTCGCAAGTGTATGAATTATTTAGTTACTGTATATTTAGTAACATAATTATTTATAACAATAAATATTCTTAGAGTACACATTTTGTTGATAATTACAGATGAATTTACGTTTACAAATGATATTTATATAAATTATATCACAAATGTTTTATCCCCTTTCTCAATGGTATTTTTTATACAGAAAATAATTATTATAAAATTTTGATTAAAAAATATATTTTTAATTGCATTTCGTTTTTTAGTGAAAAAGAATTTGTCAGATAGTCAAAAAGATTCTTTCTTTTTTTTTATGCATCGTTTTTAAGAGTGTGTGTATTTTCAATGTTTCGTTTCTAATTGACATGGAAATATTCTCTATACTGAATGATATGTATGAGAAAAGTTTGATTTACTTCAAGACAAAAACAGTCTTATATGAATGAAGTAATAAAAAAAGAATAAAATAAAAAGTGTGCGTTTAATTTCACGGTTTAAAAAATAAACTTTTTGAAATAATCCTCTGCTGTGTACTGGATTAATTTAATTTGACTCTATTGTTATGGCTATCCTTATTAATGAAAATTAATGACTCGAGATTATCAAAAACTGCTACAAGGTTTTGCATACTCAAGTCATAAAGGTCTAAATATTTGAACGTCGCGTGAAATAACAGTTTAAAATTTGAAATTTTGTAAAATATATCGGAAAAGACATGCTCAGTAGAAATTTTATGATTTTCTGTAATGGAAATACATAATTTTGAAAAACAAACAACATTTCTGAAAGAAAATCGTAAACAAAGTTTTATGATTGTTATATTATTTTTATTTAATAATTCTATTATTTGATTGTATGGGTGATCAATAGGAATATGATTTATAGGGATATAGGGTTAGTATAATAGGGTTAATATAATAGGATAAATATAAGATGGTAAATATAATTTTCTACAAAATAAAATGTAGTATAATAGGGTGTATGACACATTACTCAATATGTCTCCAGTCTAAGTAAGAAAAATAAATATTTTTTTATAAATTCGACTTTATTTGCTTACAAAAAAACCAATCGGTACACACATTTGTTGTGACATTAATTTAAAAATCAAGTCACAATAATCATTAATACCAGGACTTTTTAATAAATGCTCAAAATATAAGACAATTTCTATAAATTCCCGTCGTTGGTAAAACATGAAATATTTTGAACTTTCCAGATGAGAATCAGTTTTTGCAAACTTGTTCAAACTCTTTACGAAGTTGTTTAACAATTTTAGTCAAATGAGTTCTATAAGAAGTGTGGCTCGGTTTAATTTGCTCACCAAAAAATTAAAAACAAATTTAAAAATGCGTGTTTTACCAAAGAAAAGCAGTTTATTTAATTTTCATGTTTTCTCGGATGGATTTTCAAAAAGATGTTTAAAACATTTGTTTTATTTTCTTCCATAATAATACTTGTGTATTTTTTAATATAATTTTTTTTAAATGTTTTATGTTTAATATTTTGTCAAATAATTTATGTTACAAAATATGTATGTTTATTTTGTGCAAAACAACATAAAAAACAGGTTTAAATAGTAATATATTAAATATGTTTAATTATGCAAAACAAAACTTTCAGATATGGTGCGGAAATGATAATCAGGTTGTTAGTTTTACTGATTAAACAATAAATTATAATCATGAATTGGGAAAAATGTTGATTTATGCATATTTAATAAATGAACACATTCGATGTAAATATTAAATTACACAACATGAAATGTTTAATCATTAATTAAGAAAATATTTAGTATTTAACTTTAATTTAATTATTTATTTTTATTAATTTAATGTAAGTATATTTAATTCAATATTAGCAAAACTAAACACGTTCTATTAAAAATGTCATTATCTATAAAATAACATAATATTTTGCGTAAAAAATGATATGCGAGAAACGTTTGAATAATCACTTTGTTCAGACAACCGTATAAATCGTCCTTTCTCCAGTGGTCGTAAGCTTGACAGAATTAACGAAAGAATTATTTGAATTGTCAAGAATGCTTGCTGTTTTAATAATAACTAAATTTTTGTATCAAATTCACCACAGTTTTACCAGTTTAACGACATTCTTTTGTTCTTACACGCAAATAACTTAATATGATGATTCTTATTCAGAATTTATACCTATATATTTTTGAGAAAAAATGTAATTAATGCTGGTAAACATCTTTTTATAACGCAGGAGCAAAATACACATGCAAATTTTATATATTCAATACATGTGAACGAGAAATGATCGCCTGTCACTTTTGGGTATTAATCGTCAAAATTACTTGGCACGAAATCAGCTGACACAATAAATATATTGAATTAATATTTAGATTATTAAAACTAGTTTTTGTCGAGCTTGATTGTAAACATTTTATTTAATAATACAATTTAGGTTGTTTCGTTTGGATTTTGAACAAATACATCAAGGCACTATTTAAACTTTCAGAATTTCACTAAACACATTTATATAATTCTAAATTTGGTAGCCAATATTATTCGTCAGAAGCATATCAAAATCTTCATCGAAATTTATTTTCCTTACCCAGGTTGGGTGCCGGCTTAACAGTGGGTTTTTTTGACCACTTGGTTTCTTCGAAACAAATTTGTTTCGTGTTCTGCACGAGTGTCTTTGCATTTTATTATTTTTGAATTAAAAAAAAGTTTAAATAAAAAGATAACTGTGGAAACGAAACACAAAATATAAACATTCTTTGAACATGGACTAACTACGGTATCAAAAAATTAAAATCTGTTTTATTTCATTTCATATTATATACATCATAAATACTTAGAAAGAATACATTAAAACAAAGGCAACATCATGAGTTCTTTAGTTCGTCTCGGCTAGAGTACTCGAGTGCTCGCCTACCTTTCTCAGTGTGTTACACGCATCCGTAAAACTCTCCATAACTTTATCAATTATTCGAATTTTTATTAGAGGGTTCAACCCAATATTCTTAACAATATGCGCATTTAAAATGTGCAATAAAAAATGCATTCGACCTGGAAAAATGATGCATCCTCTTAAGATAATCGAAGTTAAAAAGAATTCCAAAATACGAGATCACTAATCTGGCGAAAAATATGGATCTGTTTTAAGTGGATTTAACTTTTTTACTGAATGCTTTATTGCAAAGACTTTTAATAAATTGATAAACGAAATATTTCTTATATTTCACACCATGATTTTTTCTTAGTCTAGATTAGATCTAACTGGCGAATGTGTTATTAATTATTTCTTGTGATTATATAAATCATATTTTTTTACAATCTTTTAATAACAATAATTATTAGTATTATACATAACATCTTTAGTCGGAAAAAAGCGTGTATACACACGTACCCAATGCGGTACAAAGTGTCAGTAGCTGCAATAATTTTCGTTTGACAATTAATATTTTGGGAATAATTTTCTTCTACCCTTGTAGAATAGTGCAGTTGTTGTGCTAATATATTATAATATAATAGACTGCATTCATCCTCACTGCAAAATGTGAGAATGGACCACGGTAGTCCAAAATAACACACAAAAACTGACGAAGACATATTTAAAGTAATATCGAACATGCAAAATATGGATATATCAAAATTATGATAAAGATATACTTTAGTAATTTTCCCTCTTTAGCAAATTTAACACATCACTCAATAAGTCTTTGGTTTTGTTACAAAAAGTAATATATTTTTATAAATTCGACTTTATTCATCACACTTTTCCTACAAGATTCACTCCAAGGCTCCTCTAACTTTTTTTAGAACGATTTTTCCTGCTCTCAAATGGGCCTCAGTTTCGTTAATCACTTCTTTATTCGAGTTACATTTTTTTGAGCATCTTGAATGCAATTGGTAGTTTTATCTTTCACAATATAGTGGAGGAACAAAATAGACGACTTTCACACACACTCAGCTGGCGATTCTTTTCATTCAGGTGTATAATAATCCATGTTTCATCCATTGTCACATACCGAAGCAACATTTCCTGGAAAAACTGCTGATTTTAGGTGACCAAAGCGTTCAGCATCATCGGTTTTTCTACGACCACGCTTAGATTCAGCATATTAGTCAATAATAGTTGATTTCCCAGGTGCATAGTTTCCGTAACACTTATCGAGCTACTGTTTGGCTTCAACAGTATTTTTCTTCGTCGGAAAACAATGTTTAATTTCTTTTTATGCATTGTTTTGAAAATAACAAAATTGGTATCCATAAAACCATTGTAACTTTTAAACTAGTCAGAATGTCATGAAATTTTGATACGTATCGTTTGGAGGTTGGTACTGCTCAGAATGTCTCTGTTAACAGTGCTGCCATATATGTTTCAGAGCAGAGAATTATTGAATGAAATGCTACAATATTTTTCTTTTGATTTCCCTTTTTATAATCTCGATCAGATGGATTTGTATGTTAAATATATTTATCGGTATTTTGTTTAGTGTATAGATATTTATGTTCGTAAAATTAAATATTCAAAATGACTTATCAAAACATAAGAATAATATATATAATTCTAATTTATATTATGAAATATTTCTAATTTTTCATTTAAATTTTACCACACTTTGTAACTAATTTATTTATTTATTTATTCACGTTTCTACATGTGTTTATTTCATTTTGTTTTGATGATAACTTGAAACATAATTCAAACGTTGATTGCTTTACGTGGGATTAGATGAAAAGATTAGATTTTGAACGAGCATTCCAATTTACACCTATCCATATATTTTACGTCTAAAATATTTATATTATTATTTACATTTATTATTTTGCTATTTAAAAATTGTTTAAAGACGTGAACCCAGCATGAAAAATTTTTACCAAAAATGCACATTATCGACAATATACATTGTAAAAAAGAACCTAAAATTCCTTTTCCAATATATATTGTAAAAAAAACCCCTATAAAATAATGCAATTTTACACTTAGTATTAACGACGGTTTGAAGTTATGTTCGGGTGACATAAAAAATAAGTTATTCATTAAAGAATTCATTCAAAGAATTCATTAGCTACGTTTCACTGAATGATTATAACAAGCTAATACAAACAGCATGCCAGTCAGCTGTTAAATTTCTACAATTAATCAATGTAAATATATTTTTATATTATCAATTCTCTATTTATTATAAAGTCTCTATTTACTATAAATCTCTATTTATTATAAAGGAACTGGATTAATTTTGATTTTTCAAACAATTATTCCAAAGGATAAAACAAAGAACATTCTTTATGCTTTGTTCATATTTTATCTATTGTAATTTTAATTGTCTTTCGAATCTTCGTCATTATCACAAAATGTTGGATGTATACCAATAATCAAATTTGTTTTACATATTTTTATTTTACATATCTTTATTTCATACATTTATCGACATAATCCTGTATTATTCATTTATTATTATTCATTTTTGCTTTGAAGTGGACGGTTGACAGCAAGGATTAAAAAATACGTGATAAAATACATTTCGAATCGTACAAATATACTGGTCTACAAGAAGCCCTTTAGCTTTACAAAAATAGACACTTTTGTTCCTTTTTTTTTTTTTTTTTTGCAACAGCAAAATAAAAGCACACTTGATGTGTAACGATGCGTCGTTTATAGTGCATTAATACATTCTAACTCTTATTACGAGGGTGGTCTGAAAAGTTCCCGGTCTGATAGTGAAAACGACAATTTTGCTTTCAAAGATTTACTTTTCAACATAATCTCTTTTAACATCAATACATTTTATCCATCAGTGTTATTTCCATTATCCCCTCTTTGTAGTGTTTCTTTGGAAATAGTGCAAAGTACCCATCTAGAACTGCAATGGTTTCTTGATTGGACGAAAAGTGCTGACCAACGAGGAATTTCAATTTTTGCAATGAATGGTAGTCCGACGGAGCCAAATCT
Source organism: Axea sp. ZL-2020 (assembly GCA_022817665.1). NCBI lineage: Eukaryota > Metazoa > Arthropoda > Insecta > Hymenoptera > Scelionidae > Axea > Axea sp. ZL-2020. The sequence continues at coordinate 27,993 of JABFOX010000001.1, forward strand.
GGGGAATGGGGTGAATATTCCACTTTATAATACAGATCCCTCAATTTCTCTATAATCAAGATGGAGGAATTACGAAAGTGTCTGATAGAAAACGATTCTTCTCCTTTTTAAGCTAGGTCACTTTTCACGAAAACCTATGTCCAGTTTAGTCAGAAGTTGAGAGTAGTATTCTTCAGTTTTCATTCTACTCTTTTCAAAACAGTCAATCAACAAATCAAAAAGTCAACAAAATTCCTCTCGCACCACAAACCACTTTCGGCATGATGTTTCCCACCGATGGCATTTTTTGAAGCTGAACAACCGGCTTCTGTCCACTACATAGACCGCTGTTTGGATTCGGTTGTGTAGTAGTGAATCCATGTTTCATTCATTGTCACGTATGGTCTCAAAACATCACTCTTGCTCCTCTTAAAGAGTGCCAAGCACTTTTCGAAAACTGTCATGCGAATGCGTTTGTGATCCGCAGTGTTCACAAAACTCTTAAATGTTCAATTCCTGGTGCAAGATGATGTGACCAACACTTTCTTTTGATACCTCTAGAACATCAACAATTTCACACACCTTTGTACGCTTTCAAAATCATACCACGCACTTTTTCGCGATCGAAATCAGTGAAATCATCTTGAGCACTTTTATGGTTGCGTTTAAACTCGGTCACCCATCTTTTTACGGTGAAAGCTGAAGGTGACGCGCAAACAAATGAATTTTTGTCATTGTACAATATTAGAATTTGTTCCATTTTCAAAACTACGTCAAATGACTGCCTATAGTCAACTTCAGCCTGGATTGACTTGCAGTTTTACTAACACGTGTACCAACATTTGCAAAAAAAATTACTCGAGTAGGTGCTATGATCACTGGGCGAGACCGAGAAATCATGAGACCGCCTGTGCAGGTAACAAATGTATTTTTACGTGGCAGAAACGTAAAACTGCCTGTTGTTTGATATTTATTTTTGATTGAAGTATTATAATTCTCCGGTTATTTATTTCGTATACCGCACAAAAGCATTACAACGCTGCGCTATAATTTATAAGTAAACAAACCACTTGACGCTAACGGGACCAATTTTCTTTTTGCACAGACGTCTTTTTGCACGAACGTCTTTTTGCATCAGCGTAAATTTCAGTTCAATTTAGAATGCAAGCTTTTCGAACGAATGCTTCTTATATCGATTTGTTTCTCACGGTATTGCACATTGCACAACAGTTTAAAAAACGTAACACTGTACTTTTTCGGATTATTCGTAATCCGCTTATTCTATCGCATTTGGTATGACGCGGTTACTTATTACGAGTTATGTACGCTCGATGATTTGTGATTTATGTTCGACTAGCTGTTCGAGCTGAATACGTATTTCATCGATAATCCAGTGGAATATGTACTCCGTACAACTGGATTGTGCAGTGGTATTAGACTCGGACGGAAAATATGATTAATTTTAAAAGTACCCCATCGGCGGGTTCTGCCGTATGTGTGAATTTCGAATAATTCAATTTTACAACAAACACAGTTGCAAAGTCGACAAACGTTCCTTCGGGGCCATTGCTTTATCGTTAGTTACAGTCAAATCGGTCTTCGTATTTAAACGTCCGAATTAGCACGCGCAAAGAGTTCATTTCATGGCTAAAACGTCAGAAATGGAGAGTGAATTTTTTTGGTTCATTCTTCGCTCGTATAACGCGGAGCTTTGAATTTTGACATTACCGATTAGAAGTACTCGTGCTCTGCATATTTTTAGGGATTTTCAAGATGCCACTTATTACCCTCAAACGCCTCGACGTTCGAGTGCAACCGAGGCGGTACAAACGTGTCTACGATTTATTGTCATCGTGTTTCGTTTGAATTCAGTTTATCAACGGGTGATGAAGTCGAATATAATCAAAATAAGGAATACTCCATTCGTGATTGATCAATGAAACCAACCAAATATTTCTAACATTGTGTTTTTTAAGCGTTATCATAATAAAGAAGTTCTCATGTTTGTTTTACGTGTGATTTGTAGTAGAATGAAATTGAAAAAAGTCAAGTCGTGACGGAGTGAAGGATAATATTTTTTTTATTTATTTCGTTTAGTGAACTGAAAAATAGGTGATTATGGAGGATAGATTCGTGTTGTGTCATTTAAGTTAACATGTAATTTAAAAATGAATAACAATTAATTTAAAAAATGTGTGATCTATTTTGAAGTGTAATATTTTTATGAATACCTTTGAATAAAGGTACGAATATTTTACTTAAGATTGAATGCGTCTTAATGCTTCCTTAAAATGATAAACAATATTCAAAAATAAAACAGTTGACAATGATAAAATCTAATGAAAAGTTTGCAAATTAAAAGTTTTAAATTTGGAAAAAGCACCGTATTTATTAAACTATTAAGCCTGAGTAATCTTTAAATCTTTATTTTCATGTTTTTCCGTCATGAGTTTGCAAACAAATACACAGACAGAAATTTAATGATCAAATAATTTTAATAAATTTCAGGCAAATTGAAATGAAATATATGCATAATTTAATATGTTTTTATCTTTGTGTTTTATTTAATAATTGCAATATTATATTATCTTTATCATTTCGTAAATTAATTTTAATAGCTTTTGAATTAAAATATAAAAATAAACATGCGTATTTCCATAGTATTTTTGCTTTCCAGAAAAATGTCAAGAACAATTTACCTTTTTGATTAATAACATTATTTATTAATTCAACAAGAAATTTATGGTGAGTCTACAATGCAAGAATTGATCAAACTATTAATGACATTACACAATTTAGATATAATGGAGCATGACTAAATGATCTAAGTCTACTTTTATTTTTTGAGAAATGAATTTAGACACATCAATGTGCAATTAAAAGGCTGCCAAAAATGCGACATGTTGAAAACAGAGTAAATACAAGTTTCAATTAACATAAGACTTATCACATCGCATTTTCCTCTCCTCTATTCAACTACTTAGGAACTGTTATAAAATGTATCAAAACCATGCCAAAATCTCTTGTTTTCAGTTCTGTTTATCTTAACTCACTTTTTAATTGATTATTCACAATATTCTAAATTCAGATGTAGTGTTGTTCTCAACTTGTTTTTAGTTTTCGGTTTTTGAGATTTTGAGTTTATCCTTCCTCAATATTCTTTCCCCTTTGCCCAACAAGTTTTCGCGATTCGTCACCACGAAAATTATCCTATCCTTTAAACCTTAATTGTACCAAAATTAAGCGAAATTGTATAAATAGTAATCAATTCTTTTGATTCAATACGATCCCATAGCAACTTGAATACTTAATCGTTCTTAAGGCTGAATAAAACGAACTTTAGATGTTATATTTCATCATAGTTTAATGTCGACGAGTTTTATTTTCCTACTTTTCTGCCTTGACATTGCAGCCCTTGTTTTGTTTGCACCAAACTGTATGAACGTAATTTTATAATTATTTATTATAAATAAATGATATTTTCGTTTGTAGATTATTTGTTCATATCCTTTTCGCACCACTTGGTTTAAGGGCAACTCATCTTTGAGCCTTGTTCTTGGCTTTTGTGTTATGTTCTGGACGTAACAGCAGTAACGCTGCATCTCAAATTTGATAATTTATTTCAAACTATTGATACTTCATTATCCTTATGCTATGTGATTTGGTGTTTGGATCAGTTAAAAAATTCAACGTGTTCGATTCAATGACCCCCTTGATGAAATTTAGAGAATACAGAATTATCGATTTGTTTTCCATTTTTAAGGTATTCATTAATTGCAGGGATGAATACAGTGGATTTTGGAGGATAAGCAGAATGTGGAGTATTATTAATTTAATGGAAATAAATCCGTTAATTGAAGCAACTGAGAAGCACTGATAGAAAGAAAATTATGCCAGTTCTTAGCTCACATCTTTGTTTATATCAGAAATTATATTAAACCTCATATTATTTTTCTTGACAAAAAGTAGTTGAATTAAAAATGTGAATTGGATATATTACATATATAATTAATCTTAATTTATAAATTAAAGTAACAGGGAATGATTTAACGTGTATTTCAAATATTTATTAATTGCTATTTAATACTTATGGATTTTGTATTTGCACTTAAATATTGAAGTATTATTACAGCAACACAAAATTTTTCGAAGAAAAGTTTTCTGAGTATTAGTTTTAAATTAAACTTTGAAATATTTATTAAATTAATTAATATTAATTTTCATATTTTCTATATTAAAATAAATACTTTTTCATGACAATTAAATAAACGATCATTTATTACTCGTAGACTTGTGTATTATAATTATTAAGTTTTGGGAATTCATACGTGTTTTATAGCACGTTCATTACACTTTTAAATGTTGAAAAATGGCAAAACGTAGGAAACATTTTTTAATTTTACAATAACGGCGTAAATGATTTAGCGAAAGTGTAAAATAAAGTGTCAAGGGGGCTGTATGTGTTAGCGGTAATTCGCAACCAGGGACTAAGGTTGACCCTGAGGGGTTGGTTACGCTTGGGATACTGAATCAAGTCTTCCGTTCCTGCTGTTGATAGTCCTGATTCTCTTGTTCGTGGGTGTGTCTCTCCTCCAATTGGGTTGCTCATTTGTGTTGGCTTCGTGCTGTTGGGGAAGCGAAAAGAAAGAAAACGACGACTTCAAAACAACTGTTATCTTTATTGAGCGTTTCTTGCAGAGTAAATGCATTTCGCGCCAAATAAAGTCGTGCCGAATCTCGACGGATCCTTATTCGGTGTATGTTGCGGATGAACACAAATGGCTCTGAATAAGGACAAAAAAACTAGATATCCTTCGATATTTTATTAATAGTAAGTATATACGAAGGTAGCGAGCCAAGTATCGTGAGCCATTGAACGCTTGTTAAAAGAAAAAAAAAAGATGACTCCCATTTATGACCTATCATCATTATCTTCAGTAAGATAAACCCTGCCTGGTTAAATGTTATTGGTCTATATGATATTGGTCTGTAATCATTTGTTATTTAATTTTTATTTAAAAAAAATCCAACGATTTGCATCACTGGTAAAATCTATCTAGTAATAGTTTTTATATAGAGAAAAGATTCATGCAGGAGTTTGTAGTGTTTAATATGTACAGTGTATTAATATATATTTTTTTCATTCACAAAACATTATATATAATTTTGACTGTAATGATCTCTATTTATAATGTATACTATTTATAACAAATTTTTATTTTAACGATTAATATTTTAAGAAAATACAATCGTAAATCAAACGCATTAATTTATATCATAAAATTTACTCCATAAGCAATGAAATAACATAACAAAACATACAAACAAATACTCCCTCGCAAGATACAAAGCTAAATATCTGAGGCAGATATCAGATTGTTGCTGCGTTTTTGTCCAATGGGAATTGTCAATTGAATATCCAAATCAAACAGTTCTTCGTTTTCATCCTTCAATTACAATCTGAGTGTGCATTGTAGTATTATGTCAACGTCTTTCCTCGAATTTGTCGTCCAGTTTTAATACTTTCATATTTTAATTATAGTGTAATTATACGTGATGGTTTTATCGTTAATTTATTCGCCTTAACGTGCGAATGATTCTTTCAATTTTGTTGTCTTCAAAACACACGCTCGCAGCGTAAAACTAATTCGCATACATACACATACAAAACTCATTGTGATTTAATAATATATAATAAATTTGATAAAATTTCAAAACTATATCATTACATTACTTTTAGTATGTTTAAGCATCTGATATTATATTGTTTTATATAAGCTGGAGTTTCTGCATGTTGGGTTTACATAATCCTACTCGTCCGAGTCGACTGCGAGAGAGAGCGTCTCTGCGACCTCTAATGACTGCGTTTTACATTATGGTTGCATTATGATCTTTATGCTCGAAAGAGAGTATAGTCATATTCTTTGTAGGAAAGAAAGGAATAAGTAATAAAAATATTTTTCTAATTTTGAAGTGTTCTATGCCAGAAGTTTGAAAGTATTTGAGAAAGAACATGTCCCATAAAAATGGGACAATATTGTGCAACCACAATACAACTACTGGTAATAATTCCAACTTCCTGGCTTAATTAGGTTCTAAGAAAAAGGAACACTGAAAATTAAAAGTTGCGGAAAAACTCAGGCAAAGTTAACACCAGCTTAATGCATGTTGTCGCCCATTAGCAATAGCAAAAATAATTACAATAAATTGAGTCAGTGCTTGAAGAAAATAATACTATATAGATGGTCAAACGGATGATGGCTGATATTAGAACATTTGTTGATTGAATACAAATTGTTGATGACAATCAAATTAGAACTTTTACTCGGAAAATTCTTTTTATTACGTTTATGACGCTGCTATAAGTTTTCGCATAGGGCGCAGATTCAGACAGTGGCAGAATAAGAATAGGAAATTGTGTACAAATATTTACTGAAGTAATTTTTAAAGAATTGTATAATATATACACTATAATTTAGCTATTTATGAAATCCAATAGCTTTTTTATAACGATTTTTTAACGTATCACAACGCATATTCCAAGTGACTCCACGTCTCTCTACTAATTATTAATACTATTACAATAAAAATTGCAAGAAATGTTTAATATTTTTAAGAAAGATATTTCGTTTTGTAATTATCTCTGAATTTATCAGTAAGGCTGGGATGATCGCACTGGAATTAAAAATAGTTTTTCTTGGTACGTTACCAGGTTAGCGAACCTTGCATATTTTCCTGACAAATAATTAGCGAAATAAATGAACACTGACATTTCGCGAAGGTAAAAATAATCAGTCAGTGTAATCAGTAAACTATTTGATCTGTGTCAATCGTCTGCTGTATATTATAAAGTGTTTTATAGTCGTTATTTTGTTATTTCAAACTTGTTTTAATTTGTAAGTAAACAGTGTTTTAATTTATATTTTTAATTATTTAATGATGTTTCAGAACACAAATTATTTGATGAAATAAGCACAAAGAAGAGTATTTCACCAGATACCACACTCTTAAGCATTATTTAAGTTTATAAAATAAATAATAGTTAAAATATAACAATTCTTACATAATAAATAGTACAAAATATACAGTTAATTTAAGAATACTTTATGTGAATGTGGTATCAAATGTGAATCAAAAATGTGCATACATGCATCGTATCGCTTGCTATGCGGAGCACTCAAAACTGTACGGACCTAGGAAGCGTGTCGAACGCGCAGAGCGCCGTGTGCAGTCTTAGCATCGCAACGGTCAAGCAATAACTAACGAATTAATCATCCGATAGCCCTCTTTATATACTTTACCACCACCTCCTAACGTTCTTTAGAATATAAATGAAAAAAAAACTGTTTCACCATCTAAAATACATAAAGAAATAAATAAATATATATCTGAATTGTTATTGAAGTATTTCCTTTTAGGAGATGCTTTAAAAGTATATAAAAAGTGCTGTTTGACGATAAATTCTTCAGTTGTTTCTTGACCGTCGTAATGTTAAGATGTACAAGACAGTAATCAACCCAGCCTTACAGATGAGTTCACGGATACTTATAGAATGAAACATCATTTTTTAAAAATATTTGCCAAACAAGCATATTTTAACAATACAACTAAATATCCCAAATAGCTGAATTATACCTTGTAATTTAAATTGTTATAAAAAAACTGTATAAATGTACAAGAAAAAAAATTGATGCTGAATCAACATATGATGATGAATCGATGATGAATCTACACAGAATGAAATAAACAATACGTACACGTGAAAAACAAAAGTTTAGTGAAAGGACACGTGATTTGTCTCTACGTCTTTGTTTCTGCTGTTTGTTTATATTGCTCGTGTTATTTGTTAATTAAAATTTATCATGCAGTGCATGCTGTGCGAGTTAAAAGTTTTGTATCGTTAAATATGATGTTATCTTTGTTTTTACTTAATATTTGCATAATTGCTAAAACTACACGGATGATGCAACTTATTCAAATTTACCGCATTTCTTTGGTCGTATGAAAAACTTTTGCTCTTTGATAATGGTTGGTACACATCCTAATTAGTATTTGAAAAATATATTTTCACAATTTTCATTTTAAATTTATTACACAGAAATTTCGCTTTAGTTTAAGTAGAATAGAATAAGTTTGCTTCCCGAAAATAATAACCCAAACTTCTTTCCCGCAAGAAAATTTTAGTTAAGATATAGTATAAGAGAACTGGGCGACACTCCATTAGGCTTCTTAAGGCAACGGTTTACCCAGCTTTACTGATGAGTTCAAAGGGTAAATCGCAGAATGAAAGTACAAAGTAAATTTAAATTTATTAAACATTTTAAATTTATATTTGTTTAAAAGTTATAAATTAAAATTGGGCAATTGAAGTCGCAGTGAACAAAACCAAATTAAAGTTTACATAAATAGCACAAATAATTAATATGTATAATAAAGAAAATTTTGTAAAAACAATTTGAAATAAATGTCTATTGACGGAACAAGGCAAAATTATAAAATGTCAAAGAAATATTTTTAAAATTGTTTTAGTCCTACAATTATGATGCAAATGAATATTTGTAATAATTTCTATATAATTAGAAAAATTTGTCGTAATGCATTATCTTCAACGATTTTAATATGGTGTACAATTCAAAATAAATATCAATTTTTAATATGTAACTTTTTGTATAAAAAAGGGAATGCGGTTTATACAACATTGGATAAAAACACCGTAATAACTTTATGAGATAAATGTTACGATTTTTACGACACCGTGTTCAAGTTAAGAATGCTTTAATTTAACTATAATAAATGATATTTTTGAAAAACAAAAATTAGTAATTTATTTATAAAGTACAAAATGTCAGTTTGATTGGTTGTTGAATGTTATGATATGATAATATAATTAATAAATGGATACTGACGTAATAATAAAATATTTTATAAAATTAATTTACGTTACATAAATATTTTATAAATCATTGTGTCCGAATAATAATTTTTTTGGGCAGAGTGAAAAATTATAAATGTGTAATGTCAAAATATTCAAGTAACAATTTAGAAGTTTATTAGTTTTCGTTAAAAAAACAACCACAGGAAACAAGTTGTTAGTTTAATTAATTTATATATAAAAAATAATAAAACTAATAAATTGTTAGTTTCGTTCGTATTTTTATATATAAAGTGAAACTAGAAAGGTTTTATTTCAAATTATTTGAATTTCATTAAAAAAATGAAACATTTGATATAATATAAAAATAAAATAAATAATAATAATAGTGTAAAATAAGTTTTTAATTCAATAAATAATTAAAATTAAATTAGCATATTTGTACTGAAAAATATAACTGATAAATATACAAATGTTTATAAATATTTATATTACGTGAATTAAATTATGACTGAGATTAAACCGAAGATTTCGAATAAACCTAAAATCTACTAAAATTCAAATTGCTCCCAAATAAATTGTTCGTTTACTGTGTGGTCAGTCAACTTCTGTGCTACATAACCTTAAACTACACATATAGTCTCAATTTCAATAACCTACATTATATAGATATCTAACTGAATTTGTTAATTAATGTATATTAATTAAATATTTTTAATGTTGTTTTCTAGTCATGAAACAAAATAATTCTCATAATATTCATTCATAATTATACGATATACTTATAAGATAATAATACAATTTCTAATTCAAATGGTTGGATTTGATATTTGTTTAATTCAAAACGAAATATCCAATAATATTTCATTTATAACATATTATATAAATTTGCGTCTGACAAACAAGAAAACATTATTTTTCCAGCATAACATAACGTAATTAATAAAGCAATTTAATTTATCGTTACTTTCATTAATAAACTAATTTATCATTCAGAATTAAATAAATAAGCAAAGAGCGCAAGAACACGCTCACGTTGACGCGCAAACACTACGTTTCAAGTATAATTTGCACGGTGATGGGTGAACACGAGTTTTAGAATAAATCAAACTTATCCAAAAATTAATTCCTTTCATAATTATTAATTCAGTAATGATAATTACCCTTTTTCATTCATTCTTTACATGTCTACAACACTCAGTTTTCCCCCATTAATTTATTTAATCAATTTTATAATTAATTGGACTTCAAACACTGCGAAACACTACGAACCTTTCTCATATGACCGATAGATGTCTTCGGGCCATGAAATCCGAAGAATTGGAATAATCTTATAAGTGTACGAATAAATAAATAAGTAACGAAATGAAGTAGTCAACGAATGAATGAATGAATATGCAAATAGATGCGCAAATAAATGGGTAAACGAAAACATAAATACACATGTAAATAAATTACAAAACAATCTTAATGAAATGTTATAAATGGTATTTATAAACGAATAAAACGAAGTAGTTTAGATCTGCTTAATCCAAAAACATTGAACGTGCTTATTTTTACCTGGAGTGTTCATTTCTTTTGGGTGTTTGTTAAGTGTGTGCGAGCTTTATCAGAGCAATTTCAAGAAGAGGAACGAGAGTTAAGTATAATTATATTTAGTTTCTATTATGCTGTTCCGTAAATACAGAATTAGTTTGTAATGACTGAGTATGAAGACTATTATTATTGTTGTTGATGATGTTGTTGTTGTTGTTGTTTTGACTATTATTAATATTAATATATAAAAAAGTGTGTATTTTTATTTACTTATCAGACCGATTATGATGAACTACGGTTGAATTGTTGTCATAAATCAATGTTTAAAATTTAAAATTAAATGCTGGTAATAGATCGAAAGACAGCTCTGAAGAGGTATAAATTCTATGGACAAAACGTCAGTAATAAAAGAACTATTTTAAAATGAACGGTCTCAAATAGTTATTGGTACTCATTTTTATGACAAAGTATATAAATATTTTATTAACGCATTAACAAAGATTAATAAAATAATTGTAAATAGGATATTTTATATTTCATCAAATTGAGAGGGAAATACAAATTGAACAAACTGACGTTAAGAATAATAGACAAAAGAGTAAACACGAATACACTTTTATACACCTTTATGTTCTTATTTCTTTATGTTTATTACCATAGTTTTAACGAGCTCTAAACCGCCGTTACAGATATCGAATTCGGATTCCACCTATGTGAGCTATGGTTTTCCACGAAAATTCAATGCAGATTCCATGTGGATTCTGTATGTCATTTGATAACACAAACGATGCTGAATTATTATTTACAAATATTTTTAAATCTCTCATGGACATTCCAAATACGCAAGGAAACTGTTAAATTAACAATAAAATTTCATCAAACTCCATACAGCAAAATGCAGCGGTTCGTTTAACGTTGGTTGTCAGACGAAAACTATATTATTGCTCAAATAAATAACATTTTTCCATAAAATGAAAACTGCTTGAAATGCGCGTCAACATATTTTTATGCATTCATCGAAAAAAAGAAATAACAATATTATTTTATGATTTAACTAAACCTTAAATATATATCAAAATTCACCCCTTCATTGCACAATTCTTTTGACTTTTGATACTTAAAAGTTTGAAAAGTTGTGTTTTATAAAATTTTGTATTTAAAATCTTAAAAAAATATACGGGCAATTAGAAATCGTGGATTTTCCAGTCTTACAACTTTCATAAAATTAATCAGTGCATTAAATTCCTACTGTTACCGTATTTCTAATTTCCCACAAGATTTTAACGTTAACTTTCATAGCAATTATTCAATTTTTATCTCCTCGTTTTGTAATCTTTGAAAGTTTCCCGGTTCAAAACAGTCTGAAATATTTTTTAACGCGGGCTTAAAAATATCTCTTTTCAATAGGTTAACGTTCTGAAGCATAAGAATAGCTTTTTATTTGCGAACAAAAATTATTCAGATTGTATGATAGCTACAATCTTCGTTACAGCTGTATTTACATATTATTGGAGATGCTGAATAACACTGTCAAACGCCGTACTCGTGACTCTTGAGTATTTTACGACTTGCGGAAACGACACCCTGCATCTCGAATGACAATTTCCGTATAAACCACAACGCGTAAATGTGGATTTTGTTCAGGGAGAATACAAAACTCTTTTTACGCGTAAATTTTTTTTAGAAAAGATCTTAAAGCGTAAAAAATAAACGAAATAAAAAGATTTCGCGCAGTATGAGATTTTAGATTTGAATTATGCCAGTGAATGTGAAATGTTCGCATTCCACAATTTAGACGATGATTCATCATAAATTAATTATCGAAAGTATAGAAATGTTAACTTAGCGACTTATTAGAGACTTTTATTTAACGAAATATGATTTTGTTTACTCGCAACTATTTTATCAATAAAGTATATTTAATCTGTGCACCACGTACAGTGCTTCTAATTGATTGAAGTAAATTATTTATTACTTCAATTGGTGGAAGTTATACGTATTACGAATTTAATTGGGAAATCATTGCGCGAAACAGCCAACGTTATACAGGGTGAGAAATAATCAAGAAGATTTTAAAATGATTGATGAAAGAATCAAGCATGGTTGACGAAGGGTTGATTTGTTGAAGGATCATTGGAAAGATATATTTTGTTGATAAAAAATGAGAAAACAATGATTGCTAATTTTTGAATATGAATTTTCGTAAAAAATTTTGCAGAAAGTAACTCAAATTGGAGGAGCTACCCCACAACTTATATGCAAATGTAATTTTACGGTAGCTCAATTTGTTTCCTTTCTCGTTTAATGTGAAAAAGTTCAACAAAAATTGTTAAATACTCTTGCACTACTTTGATGTTGAAGTTACATCGTGCAAGCGTCGTAATTAAATGTTGCTATACTTGTAGAACACGTTTCGTTTCTAAAGTCATTTTCCATCGTGCCCCATTTTTATTTCATTTTCTTTCTTGGTTTTTCTAGACACATAATTAATTAATTTAAATTTATCAGTCCTGTATTCTTCCGTGCTTACGTTTTGTGTTAGAAAAATCAGGTTTTTAACAAACAGAACTTGTTCTTAGAGTGTTCTTTTATAAGGATACCGGTGTAATTTGGCAAAAAATGTGTGTTGCCAGTGACTAAAATATTTTGAAATGACGTTCTATACCTT
>JABFOX010000002.1:0-37548 GCA_022817665.1 Axea sp. ZL-2020
ACTTATTATAATACAATTGATCGTTCACATAATTTCTAAACTTGAAAATGGAAAGTTAACAGCTTAGCATTTGTTCCAACAAAAGTACCGCTGTAAATTCTATCAACGTGCCAAACAAAGAATGATACGAAAATTGATTTTAATACAACACAAGAAATAATTCGTTTAAACAAATTTCGCTAGGTATTTGTTTCACCGCAAGACTCGATTGCATCTTAAAATAGTACATGGCCAAAGTACTTCCAAGAATTCATTAACGCGTAAATGATTCCGTCAAAATGCAGCACGAAAATTACAGTACATCCTCATGCATTAATACAAGCGTACAAATCGTGCCCATCAAAATAGGCCGTTTTGTGTCGTGGGAATTACAGCCTGGCAGCAAACAAGCTGGCAAACGCAAGGCAGTCGATGTCCGCGTGGTTGGTGTACGTGCAAGCGTTTCGATGCCACGATCAGATAAACGAATTCCCCCTCCGTCGCCGGGTAGCCGCCACCACCTCCTGCACGCGGCGCCCCACCGTCTTTGCTCGCCAACATCCCACCACTCTCCTTTTCCAACAATCTTCCCCGTTTCGCGGTATAATAAACGAAGCCTTGGCTTACACGTTCTCCGGATAGATAAATGTTATTGAGACAGCCGTCTCTTATTCAACCAAATGCCGCCCCTCATTTGCTAAGTGGTCCGTACCGACTCTTCGTTCGCTTCTCGTGAGATGTGACCTGTCTCCTTCGTCTTTTCTTCCCGTCTTACCTTCGAAACTCAATGACGGGGTTTGAATGACCGCTCGGTTACCTTTAATTTTGTAATGATTTTATCATGCCGCAGATATTCTGGCAATTTAATTTTTTAATGATCAGACGGCTGATATTAATTGGACAATTTTATAACTTAATGAATACTTTCACTCTTGATGAGCGTCTGTACGTGTTTATATTAGTATATGAATTTTGAGTATTTATTAAACGTGAATATACTTTTTATGATATATATGGAACGCGTCGATTTTTAGATAGGTTTTACTCAATTACAGTACAAAAGTTCTTCTTTGTGATAATATCAGTAATGATTTTAATTAAAAGTAATCTTGAAGACAGAACATAAAGCGTACAAATTGTACATGTTTGTATAATGTTACACGGATGTATGTTAATATAACGTTAATTACCAGATGTACGAAAAACATTATAATTTAAGAAGCATTGTTATTCTTTAAACTTCAATCTTAAGATTGTAATTTGTGTGACGTTACAAGTTTACTAAGTTTTCCTGACATTTGGTTCCAAAAAAGTTGAAAAATATTTGTAAAATTTGAATGTTTTAAATTTAAACAACAATGTCACTAATGCGAATCAAGATTTTATCAAGTTTCTTTTTTGTGTAACATTTATCTGCTAATTTCATATCCAAGCATTTATATTTACAATTAAAAATTGTAAGCAAAAGAACATGAAATTCATTCAGAATAATAATACATATATTTAGAATATGTTTCAACGTGTAACAGAGCAATCAATTAAAAAATTACATAAAACCGATGTAATTGTCAATATTTAGTTAAAAAAAACACACAAATAAACAAACAAACAAAATTGTAGTCAGCTTAACTCAAAAAATTAGAAAAGCAAAGTCAATATATTATAAATGTAAATAAAATGCGTGGAAACTCGATTGCAAAAGTCACCTTTGACACTAACCATATCAAGCCCGATCAAATGACCGGGTTCAAAATTAAATTTAAAGTTATAAACTGATTGTTAGTTCCTGTGTTCATTTGACATTATATACACTTTTATATTATCGAATTTAGCAATTTGTCATTTTTTTGTGTTTAATTTTTTTTTACTGATCAATATTCATCTCCTGCCTTACTTATTACGATCGTAAGAATAGGTATATATGATACGCCGGTACAGTTGGTGTTAAATACTTCTGCAAAACAAAACGATGTAAACATGTTTTTCAGCTATTTAAGTCATGTAAAATTTAACGAACAAATGCTTTGGATGTGGAAAACCGATTACGTTTTTAAACAGAAAGTCTAATTTAATTAATTACAGGTTATTTAAAGCACAAATGCTTTACTTTTTTCAAAATGTACTTCGATTCCTTGAATTGAAAGGAACAAAAGTAAAATAAACAGTTGTATATATATAATTTGTATCATTCAAATTAATGATATTAGCAGCTACATTAAAAATATATACATTTATGGAACAAATCAAAATTTGTTTCATCCTAAGACGTATTTTAAATTTCGCACTCTTTGGGGAAAGGAATACCGCAGATTAACATTGAAAATCAATATTCATTTTCATAAAATTTGTTTCGTTAGATTTTGTTGAAATCAAATAATCGACAAAAAACTATATAAATAAACAGTTTTGTTGTCAAAGTTGTCGCATTCAATAATTAGATTAACAATATTTTGGTAATTTTAACAATATGGTTGATTTTTCCTATCTTTTCTGTACGTTCAATTTTTGATTTTAAAATATTAAATGATGACAAAAAATTTTAAATTAGTATTGTCTTGAATTAATTAAAATAAAATTTTATTTTACGATTGCCTTTTGTTTCTTAATTTTTCTTCTTTACCGGACTTATTTATATCACATTTAACATTAAAGTCTCCGTAATTTAACATACTGTTATCATCACATTAATATCAGATTTTAAAATAGCATTTAGTACAGAATCAAATATCCAATTTGACATCGCTTAATATTGGTTCTTGTAACAATAAAATTTGTATTATCTTATGTAAAATTTAATGTGAGATGTCAAGTGTAGAATTTTAATATAAGATTCAACGTAAGATATAACACGAGATTTTCATATAATTTACAGTTGACCTGAACTAAGATCTAACACAAATTGTATGAACGAATATCTTAGATGTGTCTATTTATTTTAGAATGTTATTTATTAGAACAAATATAAATTTAATATTATATATTAAGTATGTAATCTAAATATATAATTATCTGTATATATTTAGGCATGTAACCTGATTTAATGTCAAATGAAATTTTGCTGAATGCAAATTTTGTTCAAATTTATCATACATCAGTAAGAACTAGATTATGCTCAGTTTCAATACAATAAGATTAAATCAAACAGGGTTGATTAGAATAGGATAAAATTAGATAAGATCTGATTCACTAGGATTAGGTAGAATAAAGAGCAATAATCCTTTGTTTTCTAATCATTTTTTATCATTGTGTTTTATTCTGTGATCGTTTTTTATTTTATTTTATGTGTACTGATATTACAAAGTTTACTGCACAAGCGCTTGCATTATACTTATGTCATCAACTTTTAATATGACTTTTAATACTTATGTGTTAGTGAAGAAGAAACGAAAAAAACAATTTCAAATTCACTCATTTTCTCAGTTAATATATTACACGTAAAAAATACTGATTAGAAAACGTTAATAAATTCAGAATTATTACATAAATTATAATTATTGAATGTTTAAAAATAAATTATTAAAATTATGTAAAAAATATTTTTTCTTTTGTATTTACTCATATATGGTATCAGTAAACGTGCTCATGATCAAATACAACACACATACAGAAAATAAAAGGCATATACAAAAATTTTTTTTATAATTTATAAGTATCTCGATTTATTTAAAAAACAGTTAGATTCAAACAAGAAAAGTATTGTGATTTTTTTATTGACAACAAATTGTCACACGAAAATTAGCCTTTTAGTCGTAACGATCTGTAAACTCATCAATAATACTGAATTTATCGTTGTTCTAGACACTTGAATCTTTTTGGTTTCATAATATTTATATCACAGATAAGTTCTAAATCATGTGCAATCTATTACACCATTACTGACTATAATTATAAGTAAATATTTTAATGGCTAAATGAAAAAAGACCAATAAAGACGATTTAAATATCGTAAGAAAACCTTTATTAAACAAGCATTATGTTTAACTTTATAGAACACCGTACACAAAAACAATTGTTAATTTTAAATAACAATCATAATCTAGAACGTACTAAAGACATGATTAATAAGGATATTTTGATTGAACACATATATATAGTTTTAATATAGAATATAATTTTATATTAACATTAATGCAAATCTTTTTAACGTATAATATACGTGGATTTGACCATTCATAAATGTGATTTTGAATTCTCTCATCCGTGTTTGAAATAAAACTTCAATATTTTTCAATTAAAATTAATAACAAATTTTGAACAGTGCACCTTTTATACCAATTAAAAGTTCTGCTTAACCAAAGAACACAAGTGTTTTCTTTCATACTTTTTCAAATTAAATTTATTAGAACTAATCGAGTTTCAACATAGAACAAAGTTTATAGTAACTGAAGTATCGCATTAAAAATAGTTTGATAAAAGTAGAGGTCTATAAAAAAATTGTTTTACTCAATACATCGAAGAAAATAAATTGCTGAAACATAATTTCATACCGTAATACTTACAATCTGCTTTATGCATTATATACTCATGCAAAAATTAAGAGCAGGGTCCAATACTGACCCTATTTTATACATTTTTCATTCTTCGACCACTATCACCCAATTGTTAGCTAATATTCGCACAAAGTATATTGGCATTTCATTCCGGTCATCTGCCAACACCGGTAACAAATGGCGTATCAATACTTAGCAAAATGAATAGTGGTAAACCAAAGAAATGTCTACAAGGTTATTGTTATATTTTGATAATTAAAATTTTTTTATTTATTTAAATAAAATATGGTATGTATATTTCATCATCATTTATATTATTTAAAAAATAATTTTATTTATTGAAGCAGTTACTATAACAAAAAATAAATAAACAATATTTAATTGCACTCCATGAAAAACTTATTTGTAAAATTTCTAAATCTAATACTTTTGTTTCCGTAGTTTATTAATCCAGTTGTATATTTGCTCGCAACTGATGAATTTATCAATCTATAAATAACAGTACTTTTGGTTTATAGATCACATTAAACAAAGAGATTTTAACATATTTACCTCCAAAACTTTATTTTATTTAATTTAATAAATACAAGATATAATCAAAGTAAATAATTCAATTCCATCACGATATTTGTAGGTACAATAACGAAAAACTAGTTGAGAGTAATCAGAATAATCATTCTTTCATGCAGTTCCGTTTGTCTAATCTGAGTTATATTTCTGCTAAGAAAAGGCCTATGTGAATTTTTACTACGGCGTTAAATATAGACAGGGCTTTACATTATTCAGAGGTTTTAAAAAAAATTATTAATTTCACAATACGTTATAAATACATCTTATTAAATTAAAAGTACTTAAACTAAAATGGTTCATATATATATATATTTCCATAAAAACATTTCACTTTTATACAAAATAATGTTTCTATGTTACATATATAGCAATTCGAATTAGAGATCCTTTAAAACTTCTATATAAATACTTCAGTGGTAAACATATGAGTGCCATTTTAACTTTTAAACGCTTCAACGTATATTTCTCCTAAGTACAATCTGTCAGCTTCTTAAATGTTTTTTTTTTTCGTATTAAAATTTATTATATTTATTCTATATATATATATATATAAAGCAGAATGTAAAAAAATATAAAATGTTTTGAATATAAATCATTATAAATCGCGTGTATGAATTATTCTTACCAATTTAAATATATTGATAGTCGTAAGTGTACAAAAAAGTTTTTTTTTTTCAATTTAGTAAAAAATGACTGCTCTGTCATTAACTATAACTTATCTATTGTTTTAATTAGTTTAGATATCTATAGGTAGTCAACAAGAATTAAAAATAAATTATTTCAACTAATTTAATAAAATTATAAAACAATCATTTATACTTTTATTTTTAACGCAAAAGAAATTGTGTAGAATCATTCTGTTGAATTCGCCGTGATAAAAGATAAAAAATAGGACGTTCATTAGATTGACTTCATCTATTACTTAAATATATTTTTTAATAATTTTGTAGTAGTTATTGCTTTCGCTGGAGGATTTTACATTAAATTTAATGGAAAAGAATATGGTTCAAATTAAATTTTTTCGTATTTAAATATAATGTAATCAAATTCAATGCATATTACATTATAAAATTATTCAAAGAATAAAAAAAATAATGTAATCATTAACTGTAATTAGCGGATTATTTTCACATTTATATTTGGAATAATGTATAAACAGCATTATCTGTTTAATATTATCTGCAGTTTCGATCGACAGTTGTTTTGGTGTGTAAATTTGATAAATGCGACGAAATCAGAGGGGACGAAACAGTGTAATGATGACATTCACATATGCAGATACATATGTACCATCGTACGAATTATTCATATAAGGACATCATGCCGTTTCTATCATATGAAGTTAAATGTCTCAATCACTGATAAATGAAAATAATTTATTAATACACGCTAGTAAATCAACATTCAATATTTAGGTAATGATAATTTATTGATCATACAAATTTATTTTGTAGTTTAATATTTTTATATCAGTTGGTCCTTTTGTATAAACATGGAATAATAATTCAATTTTAATCAGTGAGATTAACAACTGATAAACGAACGCATATCAATTTTGTCATAATTTCATTTAACATTTATTAAAAACTCAATACAATGTATTTGAATATTTTATGATGATATGCATTGCCATTAAATGTTATTAAGATTCTTAAAAAATGACTTTGTATCTTTATGTACTTTAGCAAAACAAGTACACATGTTGTTAACCAAAGAAGATAATTAAAAGCCGCTTGGTTTCGTGCACAAATTACCCCATTACATTTATTCACATGTAATAAACTTGTTACCGTGAAAATTCTCACGAACAACCGCTGCAGGGATTCTCTCCAGTTGTCTAAATTGTGTCGTTACAGAGTTTTTTTTAAATATATTAAGATGCAACTTGAAACTTTAATTTATGTTAATTGACAGTTAATTGATGCATTTCAACATCTGAACAGAATTTTAGTTTATCGGTGCAAGTGAAAAACTTTGAAGTGACTATATGAGATGTGCATCATTAAGTAATGATAGGTAGCATTTCTTTTAAACATAGTACAATTATTATTCGTTCTTCCCTTTATTTTGTCTTTAGCATATTTTATTTTTTGCACAAATTAAATTTTATGACGGTGTAAAAGGGCTTGAATTAAATCAAAAAATTTCACATATTTTACGCAATGATACATCAGAAATTATTTTTGATTTTTTGCATTTTTGAAAATAAAAATAACATATTACATTTTATACCTTAATATAACATTATGTATTGCATTTTACATTATAATATCCGTAGAAATACTATTAAATTATTTTGAAACATACCAATTTCAGTTAAATGTTTATTTGTAAATGCTTTTATGCCCACGAGCATGTGTGTATTTTTATAACTGTTTTGGCTAAAAAAAAAAAATTCTAAGTTTATTTGTGTGTCTTTAACTTTTAAATAAATGTATGAAACTTATGTTTTAAATTTCCATATTTAAATAATATTTTATATTAAATTCTAATACTGTAAAAGCAGTATTACGATACTTAATTTTTATGAATTTTATATTATTTATAAGCACTAATATTTTAAATAATTGGACAGATATTTGACATTTTTTAAATTTCACATGTTTTTAATTGAATGTGTAACGTAGATTTAAATAAAGAATTTATAATTAGACAAAATGTGTTTTGATAATCAAACTTGCACGGTTTCAGGATGCATCGCATTTAAATCCTCTGCAATCGACCACTGCCTTGTAAGTCATTCAAACGTCTCGCAAACAAACGAAAGTACCAATGGCCTGAAACTGCGAGGGATTTAGGGAATTTGAGTTTCTAGTTGCTGAAGAGATCGTAGGAGGAAATCCGATAATCGAAGAACGCAGGTACGTATCTTTGAGAATGTAAAACTTTCTAACGACGGAATTCTAGATTTGGAACTGTGCTATATCTATGGCAAGCTGTGCGTTATTGAGATGCTTAACTGCAGCAAATGAATTCTTGTTTACAATTGAATATACTTATTCAATGATTTGCTTTAATAATATTTCGTACGAATGTGTCTATTTTAATTGAATTAATTAAAAGTACTTGTATGTCATATTACATAAAACTGAACATAACAAAGGAGATATACTTTATGACTATGAGAAGTAATCTGGACCGTTTTAAAAAATATTCAGTTTTACACAGCTGAATCAAAATTGTGCATTTGAAACTTTGTAATATGAAAGAGTTCGTAATAAAAAGACTGTGATATTTATTCATTATTCGCCGCGGATTATTTTGCCATGTTTTCAACGAGTAGGTTGGTGAACGGTGAGCCTTCGGGACTTGTCTGTAATTAAGCGTAAGCGCCTATAGCATACCTGTGATTAGGTACGAGTAAGTATCGTACCAACCAAATGTTAATGCTTACGAATTACCCGAAATACACTCTTAATTTTTCATTTTAACGTTTCGCGTTCGAACAGTTAATAAGATCTTCACAAAGTAAAGCAATTTTCGTTTAAAGAGAACTGACTGGCGTCCAATAATTTATAATATACTTGACACAAGAAAACGAGGCTTCGCTTTCAAAAAGTGAATAAATTAAGAAATGATTTAAAACTAATCGTTTTGTTACAAATTATAAGAAATATATCTTCTATTTAAGTCATATATAATTATAATAATTTGATAAAAGTATTTTGTTATAAAGATAAAGTCAAATTTAAGACGATTAAAAAGGTACCGTTCTTTGTTTTCTTTTTATTCTTCTTTGTATACTCAGAATAACCCCATACGCGTACAGGTCAATATCGGGTTACGTGGACTTATAATCCGGACAAGCGTGTCCCACTCGAACAGAGTATGATTACGACTCTTCAAAGATCACGAGCTGGAAGCGCAGTTACAATTTCCACGGGCAAATCGAATAACTAACCGCAATACCATTGTTTCTCTGTACGAGATACTTTGGGGTTTATTACAGCGTTGTACACAATGCTAGCTCGAGGTTCTTAAAAATTCAGACTACTCTATACGTGAAAGTAACCGATGGAATGGAAAAATTTCTCAGAACGTAACGGTGTTATGCAATATAATTAAACACGTTAGAATACTACAATTCATTAACTTGAAAATAAAGTTAAATTTAAAACTCGATTATACGTTGGGATTAACTCAATGAAATAAAACCGACAAAATAAATTATCTCGGTATCATTGTTTCGTTACAATATTTTATAAATTAGTGTTAAAAGGAAAAAAAGAAAGATGTTAAAAGTATGCTGTGAATATTATATAAAAAAGGAAAGGAATAGAAAAATGAGGGGATACAGGTTAAAGCCAACTTAAAGAGCCACGTTGGTGGTAGTCGTTTGCGAGAGGAGAGTCATATTTGACGGTATAAAGAGAATGAAAGACTCTAGGGTATATCAACCTTTTCACTTTGCACATGCATGATGGTACTAAGTTCATACTGAAATGTAAACATTACATCTTGTTACGGTGCGTAATGGTTTACAATGAACGATGGATTTACGTACATTCTTATTTTTTGATTTTACAGAATAAATTTATCGTTAATGTTTTAAATGGATAGCTGCGGTTGAAAACTGTATACAAAAAACAACGAATTTCTTATTACAAATTTTACCAGTCATTAATTTTGTTTAAAGCAGACTTTTTTGAAGTATAATAGGTAAAAATGAATTTTATTGTTATTATGAAACCATAGAACATCTTAAGAACAGCAGATGTAATGGTTGTATCTTAAATGATTTGGACACGGTTATTATAGGAGTGTCAGGATTGCAACGAAGTGTTTTATTACGTTGATATTAACGTAAAAATGATGATTCATTTTAATTGACCACGAGAAACAAATGATGTCGCCTTTTATCTAATTACAATTTTTTAAATACTTTTCAATAATTATTACCGAAAATCTACATATATTTTTATTAAAAACATAATAATAAATAAGTTAATAGTTATATTTAAAAGTAAATATAACGTATATATAATATATAAATATATTATGTATATAACATTCCGCGATTAATTTTGAAATAAGAAGTTGTACGTATTTCTCATAATTTCTTTATTTTATAATAAAATTTTATTTATAAATAGCGCCGAAAAGTATCAAATTAATATATTTTTGAATAGAGTTATTTATTTATCAATAAAAGAAAAAAAATAATTCTACTATGAATTGAAAAATTAAAAAAAAAGGGGGTAAAAATATATTTTACTAAGAATACGTCTAACAGTAGTATTATGCCGAATGATTTAAATAAGGTATATTAATTTATGTTATATAATCTAAAAACTTCTTATTAGTTATTATTAGATGTTATTATTATTGCTGTTGTTGTTGTTGCTGTTGTTGTTCTTAATACAAGTATATTATTTTAATATACCTGAAGTATTACTTTTTCATACTGCAAACAGTTATGAAATGTATGTTGCATACATGCAATCTTACGAACCATCCTCTTTCATGGACTTATTCTGCATCTAGTATCACAGTGTCTGCGTGCTTTTAGAAACTTTATCTCTGTGCGTGTTATATGTATTTATTCTTTGCGCGTTATAACATACAGCTTCTGCTTTTCTTGAATGAGTCGACATATGTCAGCAATTAATATTAATATTAATTAAAGTTAACTAATATTCATTGATATTAATTAATATTAACTGTTTTTTCTTTAATTGTAAGAATATGTTATAAAGCCCATTATAATTAAACTAATATTTTTCGTGACATATCTTAATATTTGCAATGCTTATATAATACATTAAACGTTAGATTCTGTAAAATATAATTTTGGAGTGTATACCAGAACAAATATGTAATTTTACAGAATAACCCAACTATTTACATAACTTACTTGAACATTGTACAATTTTCAATAACATCATAGGACTCTTGTACCTATAAGACATCGCATAAAGAAGAAATATAAATTTTGTAGGGATTGCATAAAAAATACACGGATTAAATATAAACCGTATATGGGTTGTATTGAAATTCTATATGGATTATATATGCATTACATATGGAATATATATAAATGCATACATGGACTATATATAAAGAATGTATTGATTATTCATAAGTTATAAGTGAATTCCTTACATATGGATCTCATATACATTTTATATGACATATAATTTTGATTTATTTATTATACGTTATTTAATTTTTTTATGAATACTACATAATTTGTTAATGCTTCATCTATAGAAAATGAACGCGTGACATTTTTTATATTTAGACTGCTGTTATATCAGTTGTTAACCTATATAAGCACAAAGTTAATTGGCGTTTCATTTCGGTCATCCGCCAGTACCGATAACCAATGCCGTCCCATTGTTAAATACTAGTAAACCAACAAAATTTGTACACGTGGAGGAACAGTTTCACAGCTGTGTAAAATTTACATCTAGACAGGGTTGAATTTAAATGATGTATAGAGTTAAACGTTACATACCACATTCATATTAATTATTGCACCGATCAATAATAGCATATTCACAAATATTACAAAAGAATGTACTGTTTATAATGAAAGATGTTGTTTTCTGCGATCATTCGTAAATTCATTAGTGAAGTTAAGATAATCAATTCCTTACACACTCATTATCGTAATGATTAAAATGCAACTGACAGTTGTTCATTGAAACGTTCTCTTTTAATAAATAATTAAATTAAAAAAGAGCGCGATGTGCGACGTTTAACTACATACATTATTCAAATCTGTGTCGATGCGCGCATTTGGTGCAGTTGTGAAATTGTCCCCTATGGTCATTACTTTGACTTTCACAATTATGTTTACCACACAATGGTATGTCGGTTGTTAAATTCACAAATCTGCAAAAATCTACACTTCACGTAATACAAATTATTCTATAAAAAATAAAATGTTGGGTATTATGTAGGTAGATGTGTAATAACGATGATTTGTAATCAAATATTTTATTTACTTGATAAACATTCATTCATAGATATAGTAATTTTAATTTAATCATATTGTTTCATGGTAATTTATTTCTAACGAAATAACGCAGTCATAAAAACATTCCGACTATAATTCATTAAATTAAAGTTCTGTACACATGTTTATTTGTATGAAACAGTTTTTAAAAACCAGCATTAAATTGGTTTACAAAACTCAACGCTCGGATGTTGCATTTGATGAGCTTGTGTGCATGCTTTGTCAAAACCTTGAAATTAACCAATTTAACGATTTCCCAACAAATCAAATTTTGCTGATACAAATGACTATTGCTAAATTATTAAAACAGTCATCAATTCGGTAAATGTTTTTGTACGATAATAGCGTAAAATATTAAGCATACTTCAGTGCTTAATAATCACGTATCATCAAGGGCGTCGAAAACTCTGACAGACTCTCAAACACAATGACGTTAAACTAACCTTCTATTATGAATATTTTTAAATATAAGTAATATTGATTAAGCATTGAATAATTGTTCAACAAAAATGAATTAATTTCACTTTAAACATATTTCGTTATAGAACAGTATGCAGAAAAATCATTTTACCTACATATTACCTACATCAATTTTATTTTAAGTTAAAACTAAAAGATTGAACATCTAAATTACAGCAATATAGTTTAAATTTAGCAACAAAATTTTAAAAGCTTATACTATTTTTATTAAGGTGATATTAATATATTACTTATATTTAATAAAATATTTTTCTTTATATTGAATTGAACGAAATATATAAATGACATGTTTGATAAATTTATCAGGATGTCCAGAAGTATAGTATATTTTCATTGAAAAATTCTATTTGCAAATCAGTAAAGCTCATGAGAAAGATCTGTCTAGATATTAACGTTTTCGTGCAAAACTAAATACTAATTATTCCGTATATGTACAACTCTTAACGATAAATTACATTTATTTTCAAAGGTTGCGAGAAAGGTTATCTCTTTAGATCGTTAAATAATGTTCTTGCAATTAATTAAAATAATAATGGAGTATTTTAAAACATACTCACCCGAATATATTTTTGCACGGAATTTACCTCGATTAAAGATTCCGTGTAATAATGAGTTTTATTAAAAGTTCTCATTTATTTTAATTTCAATAGATATAACAAACAACAAATTTGATTAAATCTATAATTATAAGGCAGTGCATTTGCAAAAGAAACAATTTTTTTATTATGAAATCGTTAATTTTTATAACTCGTACGAAAATTATACTGTCAATTCAACTTTAATTACTAAAAAATAAATAATAATTAAAGAATAATTTCTTGTATTGAGCATTTTTAAAAATTGTAAAAATATTAGAATCTTTGTTTTTTACATATAATATCCGATCAATATAATGAACATCAAAATA
Organism: Axea sp. ZL-2020; assembly: GCA_022817665.1. Lineage (NCBI taxonomy): Eukaryota > Metazoa > Arthropoda > Insecta > Hymenoptera > Scelionidae > Axea > Axea sp. ZL-2020. The sequence goes on from JABFOX010000002.1 coordinate 13,388, forward strand.
TACTTTATATTGCACGTTTTCGATTTTCATATTATGTTTGATGGTCTCGAATGTCATATAGGCATGAGTTTGAGTAGGCATTTCAATCGATTGTTCATTTTAGTTTCTCTTTTCAGAATGTTTATTAGGCTGACAAAAAATTATTTCGAAATAATTAAAAATATCGAATTGTTATTTCATTAATATAATGTAATAGTACTTTTAAAAATTAATTAATAATTTGGTTTAACTTTTTATTTAGTTAATTATTTACATTAGTGTTTACATCAAAAAATAATATTTCGATGTTCGAATAATGAAATAAAGTGTTTTAAATTAAAATACAAATTTTTAATTACAACAGTTTCATTTTTATTATAAAATCAAAAATGAAATTGAAATAAAAAAATAAATATATAAAAATAAAAAAAATATGTGTCAATAAGTTCAACGTATGATAATATTATTTATATAACGTCTATGGTATTAAAAATTTAATGCAGGTATACATTTTTTTCTATACTCTTATTTCTTTAAATTTCACTTAGTTGACATATATTTTACAACGAACTTTTGAAGCAGAGTAAAAATTACACGCTACAGATTTAAATAAAAGCTAAATTTTAACAAAATATATAATATTTGTATAATAAATGTAAATATATAATTTATATATATAATATAATTAAAATAAGATATACATATAGTGCGAATGAAATTCGAAAACTGAGAACGTGTCACGAAGTATTAGGAAGGTATTAAAGTACTCCCACATGTTATCCAAATGTAGACATCTATATTTTGTAGAAAAGCATTTTAAGTAAATATAATTACTACTAAAACTATTAGAAACAAATATAATTATCCGAAATAATTTTGTTTATATTAAAATTGATATAAAAAGACGTGTCATATTGTTAAAATAATCGCCCTCGTATTTCAAACAATTCGAGAATAACAATATATAAATATAAACATTTTACAAATTTAGGTCTGACTAATTTAAAATATTTACATGTATATACTTTACATTTGGGTTTACAATTTTCTTCTGACAGTAAAATATAATTTTCGATTTCCTCTCTGCAGAATTGCATTGTCATAATTTGTTCTAAAACGTGTCAAAACAGCCCTGAGAACACCCAAGCTGAACGAAGTCTATGCCATTCTAAAAGGTGATCGAGTGTTTTCACAATGAGTCGGGTTTAAAAATATGTCGGAAAGAAAACGTTTCCTGGAACATGACATTTAGGTGACGATTTTCGATACTCATTTCTCAGACAGCAGCGCTGAAAAGTTACAAAGTCGGAGCAAAATGTACCGGCACAAGGCAAGATGGGCTGTGACGATTCGTAGGCGCCTCATTTCAAGCCTTAACGACCTTCTCCTCTTACGGCTAGCCTCGAATTCAAAGTCGGCTACTTGAAAACATGACTGCACAATGAAAACTACCGTCACATCAGAAGGTGGTCTGAAACATAAAAACAGAGGCCGTCGTTAGTATTTACATCATTTTTCAAACCAGATGTCTCTTTTATCAGAACTAGAATCTTAGGACGAAAATATTTGAGTCAAAGGTGTGACTAACGCGTGAAAATGTTCCAGAAAATTGCTTGCAATTATTACCGCTTTTCATCCATTAATTTCACAATCACACGCACAAATTACACTCGAAGTTATTTATAGTTCAAAGTCCACATTTTAGACACTTAATAATGTTTGTAAAAAGTCCTTTCGTTTGAATTTTGAAATCAAAAATATTAAATTTATCCAATTTTATGTGCAACAATTTTACACTTATAAAAAATTGTAATGAATTTAATTTCTTGAAATTGAATTAACGTCCCTCGAATTTGATTGTGTCACTTGTGATTTGTTTTTCTGTTGGTATACAAGCTTAACGCGGGGACTACATTTATAAATACTCGACAATACTTTCTATTATTCTTGCTGTGCGGGTATTTATATTGCCTTTGTCATCTCTCATCTTTATTGCACCAGTGTGACGAGGGCAAAGCTCATTACCGATTCATTCTACACTGTACGTTTATACACTACCAAAGCAGTCTCTCTTCCCTGCCACCTTTTCACGTTATTTCACTTTTAATACATTAATTATATTACCAATTAAAATATCACACTCAAGCAGTTCCCCTTAATGGTAATTTACTATAGAAATGTACATACAATTTGAAAATCAAACAAGGTTCCTTAGTGGTTTTTTTTTGCGATAAAGTTGAGTGATGGTTGTATGTATTACTGAGAGATCGATTTATGATATCTCAACAAAGTGTAATAACGACCATAACAGTTGCAATAACAATCGAAATGAGGGTATACGGATTCACGTGAACACCCCTAAGAGAATTAGAAGAGTTCCTCGTTTTTAGATAACAACACCAGTTGCGTATTTCGCCATCATACGTTTAAGATGCAAATTAAGAAAAGCGACACACACCTCTGAAAATTACACATTCTTATTTCCTGTATATTCAATTTAAAAACTTTTTTATTACTATTTAAAAATGATACGACTTTATACAAGTTTTGCGTTCCTCGACAAACGTATACTAGTTTAAATGAATTGAGTAAGAAATGTGAAATAATCATCTTTTGAAATAAACAGAATTTTATAAATTTACAACGATATAAAATTTAAATGTGCGCAATTTAAAAAAAAAAAAAATTAACAAAACACATTTTTTTAATAATTACTTATCATTTTAATAATTAATACGTGAAGTATTTTACGAAGATATTATAATTTTGATAAGCTATGCATATTTTGTCAGCACTTTAAATGATTATAAAACATTTCGAATTAAGATGTCGCTTTTTATATCCGCTGCAAAATGGAATTCAATCATTTCTGTAATTTCACCTTGAGTACAACGATAATTCCTACAAGTGTACTTTTAACATTATCTTAACAACTTTTTATCAACGCAATTCGCTCGGTAATTGTCGGCGTGAGATTCAACTTCCTTTCTTTACGTAATTATAGCTGTGTGACCGATGTTAAAAAAGTAAACATTTTCTTTCAAAGTGCAATCCCTCCTTGCTCTGTCTTCGTAATACATTAAAGATAAAGAGTAAAAGAATTGTACCTAAGCTTCATGGAATATACTTGCCACCTGGCGGTCGAGTTTCTTTCTACCCTTCTTCAGAGCGAAGACAAAAACTAGTCGCGTGCTTAGCTAAATGCTCGCTCGTTGTTCGTCCTTGGTTCGCATATCTTTTGAAATGAGGTTGCCTCATCCTCGACAAGACGATATTCTTAATGCAATCTAATGGTTCTGAATGAATTGTTAAAACGATACCAAAAACTTTGAAAGTTTAGTCATCGGTGCAAGTAACGATTGTCATTGAAAGGCGTTCAAGTCGCAATAAAAAAACGTTTTACTCTTAACAAAAAGATCGGTTGAGGAAAATAACAGTTCAACTAATCCGGAAAATAGGTCATATAATACGAACAAGCGGTACAAAGAAATCTGCTATAAAAAATAGCTCTTTTAAACTTGATTGTTTCTCAACCCTGTATTGAAATTGAAATATTTGTCAAACCGGATGCATTTTTGACACTTTTTTAATTAATAAATTAAAAATTAAAGAATAAAATATTAGGTTTCTGAAATTTAAATAAATAGATGTATCTATCGAATGTATACATTTGTTCAATTACAGAAATTTTTTTTATTCATTTAAAATTTACGTAAATAAAATAATACTACAGTCATTGCACTAAATTTATTTATATTAATTGAAAAGTAAAAATAAATATGTATAAAAACATCTATATAATTGTTTGTAGATTTATAGTACGAGTTTTCGAGATTATTTTACAAACAATTTCTCAAATAATGCATTCAATATAGACATTTTCAAGTAAATTTGTTATTTTAAAAGGTCTGTGTGATTTCTTGTATAAATATAATTTATAAAATTAATACACCCGTAAAATATTACTTCTGAAGTTCTTCATTATGTTAATCAACCAAATTATTCAATAAATAACTACATTTTATTAGAAATAAAATCAGAAATAACTGACGCCTAAGATTAAAATGCAGAAAATTTATCTCTACTTTAATGCATAAGATGTTTAATGGTTAGATCACTGACCGACAATATGGAACTTCTGGACTCGCAGATCACAAATAAATTTTTCTATTGCAAGTTTCATGTCCAAAATTGTTACTGAATTTCATAGCCTTGGATTTTATTGAAGAATTATAAACTCAGTTAAAAAACTTTATGTAAATTATTTTCCAAGTAAATATTTGATTTATTTTAAATTGAATTGTTTGATTATGACTAATATAGTTACAAGGAAACATAATTCAGTATTACGAAGCCAATTATTAGTTTTCAATAAAAGTATAAATAAATATGACTTGATACATTTTGTTGTAAACATCTTATTTTACTCAATATACTATTTTCAAGAATCAAGTGTGTTTTATTGCAATTAACTGTAATATGTCTTTTTAATGCGAAACATAAATTTTCATATATAAATGTCAAATTTATTAAACTTGACTTAAAACATAAAAAAATTGCATTATAAATACAAAACATTAAATTTAGATGAAGCAAAATATACTTATAGTTTTACCTTGGCTTTTATAGAAAATATGGAAATGCAATAAAACTTGTAAAAATTTCAATTTTTTGATTACTCAGATCTTTAGTAAATAGTATGGTACAAAGTATGAAGAAAACATAAAAGAAATATATTTTTTAAATCAATTATTAATTACAAATACATTGTTCTTGTTATGTAATATAATATAATTATATTTTATAAATTTATACATTTTATGTAATATTTATACACATAAATATAAATATATAAATTGTCATGTCATATAAATTATCGCCAAAATATAACAAAAAAAAAACGTCTTCATAAAAAATAAATATATTAAATTTTTCACAATGCATATTAAAAATATTCGAATTCGAAATAATAAGAGTAAAAAAATTAAATCAGTGATACATTTAGCCCATTATATCCTATGAAAATATTAATTTACCTTAGATCTAGCACAAGACTTGTTAGATCTTGTGTTAAATCTAATAAATTTTTTTTAATATGAATTTGTTCTAAAGCATAATGTATAAAATATTTTTATACGGGTCACATATTTTTCCGATTAAATTCAATTCATTAAATAAATTCTGTTTGAAATCGTTCTTTTGAATTTCAAAATGTCAATACTTCAAGACCTAATTTTTAGGTTCACAAAAAAAGTACGGTCATACCGAAAATTATTCCACACAAATATGTATATATGTAAGTATTGTAGATCCATAATAATAGATCCTCAACGTTGCAAGTGGAGCGATCGCTTTCGAGAGCGGAGGAGAACCAAGGAAGAAAGAAAGGAAGAAAGAAACGAGGGAATGAGCACAGACGAACCGTTATCCATCCGCCACAGTATTGTGCGACCGAGGCTGGCATTATGCTTGGGTTAGGATTGTGTGACGTCATTTCGTCACGCGCCATCAAGCATCACAGACACTGATTGCAGTTCCTTCAATCACATTCTGTAAAGGCGAATCTAAAATACTTACCCAAAATTTTTGTATACATGATACGCTTATCGAATTGTTGTTACTGGGAAGGGACGATTCCAATGTTGTTTAATAAAGGGTGCTAAACTACAATAAAACTTTCTAGTCACATACCTGTGCGGTATTTGACAAATTGAAGGAAGGCAGAATCGTTACTTTCTCATTTAATCGTATTTAAATAACATGAAAAGTTTTATATTTGATAAAAGTATATATTTGCAATTAACAACCCAATGTTATAATCAAAATGAAAGGTATTAATTTTGAACGTAAAATATAACTTCAAATTTAAACATTTTGTAATATATATAAATTTAATGTTTTTAATACAATTTATGCTGCATGGAACGTTTAATTTAGCATAGTCATTTATTTCAATTCCTCGAATAGATTACAGATTTTGTAAAAGAAGAGAGATAGGACTGTTATATCCCAAGAATATCCCATTGCGGTGAGATTTATTTTCTTACTGTTTTTGACATGAGTGGTGAAGGACCATCACACATAATAGTAGACGTTTCTTGTACTAATAAAATGAAGCTTGTGAAAAGAACATGTATATGTTGTTTTCCATTTAGGCAAGTAGAATAAAGTAATTCATTATGTTTGAAAAATTATCGTAATAAAATTTCAAATCGTGTGAAGACGTTGCAAAATATTTCTTTGTGGTAAATAATGAAGACGTCATAATAATCCTATCGTGAGGTTGAACCGGTTGAAAATGGCACGAAACGTAATTTTGTCGTCGAAATAGGAAGAAAAGGTCTTTAGAGAGTATTCCGGGGGTGACTTGGCGCGACAGCTGGAGATTCCTAATTTTCTTTTGAAAGTCGCTCGACACGTGCCAGAACATTTGTATATGACTCTCAGTACTTTAAACGAAAAAGACAAATTACGCAGACGAGTATGAAAAATGTAAGAGTGCAATATAGCAGTATCGATAAATGGTTGTACCGTGGGACGTTTCGATAACAAATGGTAGAAAAATAACAGAGCATATAACAAAATTAAATTAAGAAAAGATTTTTTTGTTAATTTTTATAAACAACGGAAACATGATGATGAACGATTAACATCTGGAAGACATCTGAATAAAAGTTCAAGTAACTGTAGAAAAAGAGGTGTTATGAATATATCAACACACGAATACAAGAAGAAAACATTATATACACGAGTTAAAAAAAGAACTGTTTGCGGTCGAATTTGTGCATTCGTTAGATGCTACAAGAACGAGGGTGCAAATAGAATAAGGGTGGATTCGCCCTTAAGTGGAAAAAGTTGAACCCTTAAGTTACCAGTGAAACGAGTACTTTGTCTTGGTTTTCGGTTAGGAATCGTTGCCTGGCGAGGGAACCCACACGTGTACGGCAGTTAATATGTAATAAATTGTAACCTTAAGTACGATCATTGGTATTAACGCAATTGAATTGAATTTGTGTTATTTTAGCGATATACAGATTTAAATTTGAATGTCACTAGAATCATTGATATTTTTATTAAAATGCACACCGTGAAATATTTTATACTTTATAATTATATTTATAAATGCATTCATAAATATGATCTAAGAGCCTAATTTTTATCGTTATTTTTCAAATTTGTAATGTATATAATTGTAAAAAAATAATTATATATATTATATATGTATAAATAATAATACAGTTTTGTCATTATAATAAAAATAAAATTATGTTATCATTGTTTTATTTATACAATTACGTATAATTATTATTGAAATTAATATTTAGAATACATTTTATCTTAATCATAATTTTTTATGAATCTTAATATAATTTCTGTTTTCATAACAATTATTTATAATTTGTAAAATTTTAAATTATTACCTGTATTTATTTATATTCTCATAACCAAGAATTAATTCTAAACTAATACTTTGAGTATTTTATAAAAACAGTTTAAAGAATTCTGTAAAAATGATAAAATTAATCAATATACATTACTAAAATTACATTGTCGATATTTATCTTGTACGATAATTATTCAGTTTAAAAATTATTATTTCATCGTTATTATAATTCAAATCTTTTGCTGCATAAAATTGTATAAAGTTAATTTATTTTTATATTAACTAGTTGTTCTAAATTAATTTACTACATTTCTATTATAATAAGTGCAGACCTAGTTATATGTGGGTGATATCTACTCTACGTATAGTTGCAATTAGGCAATATATTTGTCCGCAAATATGTTTAATTATATCTAGTTAGCACATGTACATTACACTTATGTAATGATTAAATTACGTAATCATATTATTATAATATATACAAATTTAAATATAGCAAATCATGTAACATATTTAAAGAAAAATATATTTACAAATATTACATTACTTTCAACAACTGTTTCACATTAGCATTCATAATAACGTCAATTATTCACGTAATTAGTAAATACAATATCCATTTTAGAACTATTATTTCGTATATGTTTTACTTTAAAATAATAAATATTTTATAAAGAAACGTTCAACAGTACATCAGATATTGAATTGTTCGAATTGATCTACGTAAGTACGAAAGTAGCCATCTCTAATGTAAGCACCAATATACGCGGTACCAAAGCATTCACCACGAAAGTAAAGATAAAAAGAAAGAGAAAAATGGCTAATTAAAAAGTAAAAATAAAAGGAACAGGTTATGATTCTGGGTTAGTTCAATGACACGGTGTATAAAAAACTGTAATTTTTTCATCTGTAAAAGTATTACGATTTATGGAATACGTTCAATTGATTTTCTCCCATATTTATTCTTTATGTTGCCGCAAACTCAGAATGCTTTCAAGAACCAAATTTTTGTTTGATAGCACTCGAACTTTTTCCGATTTACTTAATACAATTTAAAGTATTAATTTTCTAAATAAATTCTTGATACTGCATGAGTTTTGTTAGTTATAAACAAATTAATATAAGAAGTAAAAAATACACAATGATAAAAAGAATAGTTTTCTTCATTACAAATCGATTATAAAAGTATAGTGTAAAAAAGACTGAAAATATTCTAAAGAAGACCGCTTTATAATATAAATTTAAACATTTCACATTTATTTTTAGTTGTTTTTCTTAAACTTTATTACAAATGTTTAAAGGAATAAATTAAAATCCAATCCATGTTTAATAATTTAATAATGTATTGAAATAGATAATGGATTTCAAAATTCAATATGTCAGTGACTTGAACATTTCATTATTATGTAAAATTTCTAATTATTGTTATATAAACAATTTTCATTGTTATAATAAAATAAAATTATAATACAATTACGGAATAAATTTTTACTATTTTAAATCTACTAGTTTATTGCAATTTGATATAAATTTCATATCCTTCTATATTTAATTGCTAACATTCTGTAATTCCTAACTATCGAAATCTTATAACAAGGTGTATAAATGTTAGAAGGTTAAGATATCAAACAAACTATAAATGTCAGTGTAAAATGTTCCAAGAGCCTTACTAATCTAATATATTTTGTCTCCATTGTATATATTAACTATTGTAATTAAACACCTTGTCCTCAAATCTTTCTATTATCGAATTTTTCTGAAATGTTATATTTGAGATGTAAACGTAGATTATTTCATTCCTGCACAATGTTGTGAGGTAATCTCAAATTTTTCTCTATGATTTGTCCATTTTGGACTATTATGCACTCGCGCCCGCCTTCGTTACACGCGTTCTGAGATCTACCCCCTCGCTCTGTCGCATCATCCCCCGTTTCCTCTTTCTCTCTCTTTCTTTCATTTTGAACCCTCTTTTATCACTTGCACACAATGACTAGTAGTAACAGCTGCTCGTGCGACACGCGCCGAAACCGTTCGGGAATATCGCTCGTGCGGCCTTTCGCATTTTCCATCCTTGTCCTTATACAGCACAATTTGGGACAGTCAAGGTGTTTCGGAATAATACGTGGTTCGTACCGGCACGGGCCTCGAAATGGCGTCACTGGCAACCGATCCGCATTATATACCTTCATCTATTTCCATACAGCACTTCGGTAGAATAATACGAAATACAAAACATTAAAATAGACAATTATCTATTTATATAACACGAAGTTATAAAACTCATAGTTGATCATAATATCTTTTTAAAACTTCATTACATGTACATGCAATTGTTCATGATGTTATTAATTTTAGAAGAAATTTTGAATTATTTTTAATTCAACTTAATTTGAAATATTTTTAATTCTTAAATAGGTGTTCCACAAAAGATTGTAAAATAAACAAATTAAAAGAACAACACACTCAACATTCGCTACATAAATTTTAATTTTTTTATATGTTCCTTGTTATATTTCTTCGATGCATGAGTTCGGATTATCGACGGTAGTACCGCGAGGGTCCGAGAAATACGTACGCATTCGAGTGAACTCGTATATATTTAAGCGTATTGTTGTATTAGTGCGCGAGGGATTTATGGACGCAAGGTCTGCCTTCAGCTTACGTACGTATATCTGCGTTAATGCGCGACATTCTCATAACCGATCCAAAAAGAGCGACAGAGACTTGGTCTAAAGAACGTTGCAAATGCTTTTGGGACAGAGAAGGGTGCCTTGAGTGGCGTTCAAATATTGACGTTAAGATATGAAAAGGGTATCCCTAAGGTGGCATTTTATAAAATTAGCTCAGGAGATAGTTTCTTTTCCGCTGAGAATTTTATACAAATTTTAATTAACTTTATCAGTTGTTTCTAATTTTAAGTTATTTTAACTAATGAAGAGAAATACTTCTTAAAAGAATTTCCTTTTTCTTTATAAATAAATTGGATGTAAAAACATCTCAATTCTTTTCTTCAAAGGTTAAGAGCAACTTGTTGAAAATCCACATTTTCCATTTGTTCCACTTAATAGAAAGCACGTATAATCAGACATATGCCGTTTATTTATACTTCTGTGACGATCTGAGAATTACCGGCATCAAACAAATGGTGCTAAGTTTTTTTTCGTTCCTGTTCTCCACTAATCTTCGCTTTGTCCTCTTTTACAGGAAATGCTCGAGGCTCCTTAAACCTGAACTAAACTTTTGCTTTTAATGTTGAACAAAGTACAAGGAAAATGTGAATATTTCATATCAGTTTGTATAATAAGAAAAAGCTGAACTCTCTTTCTTTTATGTGACAATTTTATTTGACAATTGTTCTGCATAGATTTTGATTGTACATTTAAGTAAAAAGATATTTGATCGGTGCATAACTATGCATGTATGAACACTTACTCATTTATACAAATATATATACTTTCCATTAAGAAAAAAGTTTGTATAAAAAAATTTCTGCTTTCTACGAGAGTTTGTGTCATAAAAACAAATAATTTTACTTTTATAACAGTAGAACTTAACATAACACATTCTAAAAAATGGCACATGAATCTGAACATTTAATAATATTATATATTCAATCTTAATGATACTTTTCAACAATGAAGATTTTACTTTAATATTATAGCAATAAAATAGTTTATAACAAAGTGTATATTTATAATGACTGAAGTTATGTTTGTATATTTAAAGCAAAAATAATAGAAAACTGATTTTTAATATTAAATTCATTAAACTTCTAATACCTATACCTTTAATTGATATGAGATACCCGGAATCTTAAAATTTATGAACGAATACATTAAAACACATTTCAAGTACTGCTATATAAACTTAACATTAATAAAGTGAAAATTCAGTATTTCTATAGAAATTTTAATTTAAGTACGTGAAATGAATTTCTAGTACATGCATTAAAATTCAAAATATTTTTAACAGTCTACGCGTCAATGTATAGCCCTTTGTTTATTATAAGATATATTTTATATATGTAATAAAATCCTGAAAAAGTATTAATTAAGTTTTATAAGTTTTTTTAAGAAAATATTAGACAATTTTATTTGATTACGAATATCACGTACACTATAAATACATTTCTCTAAGCAAATAAGAAATTGTATTTCTTACTAATTTTATTTTTTATTATATGGATTTATTAATCCATATACAGTTTAATATTGCTTTATAGTATGCCAATATAAAAAGAAAGAATCGAAATGTCCGTTTATAAAATATTAATTACACTTTTTTATTTTAGTAAATAAATATATTTTAATAAAATAATTCATATTTTCCTTTTTGTATTAGAAAATCTTTGGTCATACGTCATTTGAAAATATGCCTAACACAACCCACACTTTGTAGACCAACAAACCAGACTGTTAGATGGTCAATTTACATAGTCGACGTACCTTTGTAAAATTAACGTCGAACAGGAATATCTCATTTTACTTGAAATACATAAATTATGTAAAGAATCGCAGTAAAGATTCGACCGACGTACTCTTCCTTAGTCCCAGATTACAATCTTTGTGGCGAAACCGATTATATATTCAAGCAATTCATATCCATTCAGTTATGGGAGAAACTCTGCTGCTTACGGAATGCCGAAGTCACGAGATGCTTTCGTGTCCTTCGCAATTTAAAATCGCTGGGCCGAATATTTTCCGCTAAAGGGGCCCTACGATTCAGGCACATTCAGGTACATTGATTTAGAGCAGTAAACATGGGTTTTGAATTTGAGTGCAGAAGTTATTTGAAATGGTAAAAAAGAGATTTAGAAAGTCGAAAGGGATAACAACAACTAATTAATTTTCTTAAAGAAAAATACAGCTTTACGAATTGTAATGCATGGTTTAAAAAATATAGCAGCAATGTATTATATAAGACATTACTAATGGTATAATAATTACATGTAGAAAATGTTGCATGTTTCATTTAACAACATTTTAAAAAGTACAAAAAATGTTGCATGGTGCTTCATATGTTTATCAATCCCAGCATACCGAATCATCGTATTTGTACCAAAAATCATTCATCATTTTTAATATTCAGTTTTCGTTTGTACGTGTAATCACACATAAATTTATTATTTTTTAATTTTACATAGCATTTTTACAGTTAAATTTTTATTTCGTTTTATTATTAGGTTAATTAACTATTTCAAATCGAACTTTTGTGTGTTATAATAACGAAAAAAAGGTGTTGAAAATACAACGTTCATTAAATTACAAGTATTTAATGATCATTCTCTTAAATATACGATTAATTAAATGTTCAGAAAGAATTTTTTATAGATATAAATTTCATTTGAAACGTTCTTGATTTTTTAATAATGTAATCATTATAAAAATTCTGAAATAATAAAAAAAATTATATTATTTTGACATATTGTGCACCATCATGACGTTTTAAATGTATTTTAAATATTAAGATATACAATACACTCACAGAAAATAGTTCGTATCAGTTATTAGATTTTATAAATTAAAATACTTCTAAGTACAATAATAGATTATAGTTAAAGACACCAGAAATCATTTTCTGTTTAAAATAACCTAGTCATTTTATTACATCGATATTCAGGGCAAATATAATATTACAAACATATTTGCAGATAAGAAAACGAATAATTATCTTATATTGGTATTATTCATGCATAAAAAAAATTAACGAAAATAGCATAAACATTAACTTAATATATAGTTAAGATATTAATTTAATAAGGTAAATACAAATAAATAATATAAAATAAAGAACATTAAGAATTCTATATTATTTATTTAAATTTATCTTATTATATTTTATTATAAATATATATATAAATAAGTATAAAGTATTTTAATTTTTAATTTAGTTATACTACTGAAAATATTTATATTACAATGGAATTAAACTTTACTCTTATTATATATATATATGTATATATTATATAAAAAATATGGCAATATCTACTCACGAACTCCTAGATTTTACATGTTTTATTATACATTAAATACAAAAATTAATGATCTAACTCTTTCTTTTTTCTTGATTAATGGATCATGTTACCGTAAGCTTATCTTTCAGTTAATCATAAATTTACCCAGATATTCTATTTTAAACTACATTTTTATTATCATTAACTAATTTTAATCACACTTTCTTGTGTAACCGTTCTTCAATTTTTAATTATAATTGTAATTTAACATGTATTTTATTATGATACGCCACCCCAAGCAGGTGGAAATTCTCAATTTTGGTTCAATTTGCGTCATTGTGTTTTAAAGAAATAATTGACTAAATTTAAGTTTCTACCTGTATAAATAAAATATTTCAGTTTATTAAACAAAAGAATGCATTAATTTGTATTATTTAAGTTGTTTTATTAATACAGTGTTGTATATATTGTTATACATTTTCGTACAATTCTTCACCCCGTAAACTTTTATATACATACATATTTATTATATCAAACTGTGTTTAAAAAGTATTCAAAACATGAAGCCAACATTGAAAATTAAAATTACATATAATTAACAGTGCGATTTTAAAATGCATGGTCCATTGAAGTCTTTTAATACGTATCCAGGTTTGCATTCACATCCTGGTTTGCACTAAACATATTTAAAATCATTATTTAATTTATCTTGTACAGCTTTTTGTTGTTTAATACTAATATATGTTCTATTTTTGTACTCTATTACACTAAAACATTTATATCAATTATCAAAATCGTCTCATTTCGTCTTATATAAATACTGTTATCAAAATAACGGCACCTATCTAATATAAAGTTTAGAAAAGTTTTAAATCATGTTCGAAACATAGACTTGTACTAGATGCATTTCAGATGATTTTTTATTTAAAGATAACTAAGTAAATATAATAGTTATAATCGTAATCTGGATTGATTACGCGCAAACTTCATATTGTATGTAGAATTTTCACCATATAATCGTATGGTTCTCCTTAGAATTGCAACAGACTTTTTAATCCTACGTTTAACCCTTTGGGTATACATTTATTTGAAAACTTTTTTTGCACTTGAGGCACGTTTAATTTTGTGGACAAGTAAAAGCAGTAGATTTTATGCAAGAATTAATTTATTTCATATTATTCATTATATGTACTTCTATATAATAAAACCTGAAGAAACTAGTGAAATCTCGTCTCAGTTTCAACGACGTTTCAGAACGTGATGTGCGTCTTTGACCAAATAAATGCATGACGTTCTGATACGTCAAATGTAACTCACGGGTTAATCTTACCCACACCTTTCTTTAAGACTATATACTAGAGCAAACACAGCCAACTGTTTTTGTCCCTTGGTCGAATAGGAAAAAACATGTTTTCGCGGGCCGGACGAAACATTAAAATTAAAAATTATTAATACAGTGTTTATATTTAAGTTTTTAAAGATATCAAAGTTTTTTTTTTAGTGAAAATTTGAATTTTGAAATATTAAAAATTATGTATAAATTGGGGGGAGGGAGGCATAAGAATTTTAAAACATCTTCGGTAGGACATAGTACAAGAAAAGGATGAAAAACAATTAAAAATTAATTGAAATTAAATTAGTAACATATCCCGCGAAAATAATAATTTAAAAAGTTTTAATCGTTTATAATGAACTCTTATTTAAAAAAATATAGAAGTATCGAGAATTTATTCGATTAATTTCTAGAAGGTAAATGTATATTGGCCATGCCTGTATTAGAGATTTGCCGCATCGTAAATAAAAATTGACTTCTTTCGCATATTAAATTAAATAACACTATTAAGTATAAGTGTATATAATAAAAGAAAAATCTAGAATATCATTATAATCCAATTTTTGCTCTTTAAAATAAGAATAAACTTGCAAATACAACTTTTCAGTCCATGTAATATATTATTTTAACAAACTTCATATCTTATACTTTGACCAAATAAAGAGGCATTATATAATTGGATATTTCCTCGTAATTTTGAATACATTTTTTTACTAAAAATATGCTAATATTGTTATAAAAATCCTATATATTTATATTAAATAAATGTAATATTTTCGCTAACTAAAGATTAAATTAAACATTTTACAAGTAAAAAATAATCCATTTTGTATTTAAAAAATCTAAAAATTCAAACATTTATAACAATAAATTTAGGAGTTATGCTTAGCGTAATTTATATAGTCAAAGTTTTAATTTTTTCAAAAGATGTTACATATGTTTAAAAACAATACTGATCACGTCAAACAATATAATTTTTTAAAACATTTAAATCTTACAGCCTCAAAATGGAAACCATGCATTGTAGCACAAGTTACTGGACAAAGACTAGCGAATTTCGATTTTCGTGCATGGTCACCAAAATTATTGCCTAAATCAAAAACAAATATATTAAATTATAAAATAGTTATTAAATTATGATACATAAACATGAATATAACAGTAAATTATAATATAAATCAATACGGTCTGTATTGAAATAATACAACATATTGTATGTGTTAAATATTGTATATCAATACTGATATCTATATGAGACATTCAAAAATATGTCATAGTTAATCGTGCTGGAAAATAAAAATAAATACTACCCGAAATTATTTGTTTTTTTTTTTTTTTTTCTGTTTTTTTTGATAAATTATTGAATGTCTTCGTATTATATAATAAATTATAAAATAAATTATTAATTATAGTTAACAACTGTTTTACCAAAAATATATATATCTTTTTTGTTATTTCGGTTCAGAATATTGTGCCAACTATTTTTAACTTTCTGATATAATTATTTTATATAAATATATGTCATAAACAATATTACAATATCCAATGGTGCTAGTATTTTTTTATATCTACTATTTAAATTATTATAAAGTTTAAAATAATTCCAAGTGTTTTCTTCTTTCAAAATTGTATTGAATCAAGAAAAATTGATAAATTAAAAAATAGTTTTGTAAGTTAATTTAAATAATAGTATTATATGATAATTACAATTCTTTATTTATATTTAAATTTCTCCCGAGCATGTGTCCAAAATCGATGGTAGTTTTATATTTTTTGCTAATAAAATTAGTAATTCCTTTTCTCCTCGATTCGATAAACTGATGTATAAAAAAACATTAATATTCCGTTAAAAGTAATTTGTTTTTAATATTTAATTTTCTATATTATAATTATAAATATTGTAATTAACATCAGTTCCATGAAAATAGGTATAGTTGTTTCTAATTTACTTATTTATAGAAAATGATAATTAATATTTATGAAAACTGATAATTAACAATACATACCTTGAATTGAAGGAATAATAGCAACTAAAGCTATAAAAACGGAAATTATAATATGTCTCATTTCTGTAAATCGCAAGAAACGACTGTCAACTTTGATGTATTTACCTCTTTCATACAACGGACTGATAACGAATAACGAGAATTATCGTATTATGCAACATTTAACGGTCGTAATAAAACGTATGTCTAAACTAACATCAATACGTGCTTTTAATAACCGTGAATGTTTTATTCAGTGACTTGTGAGAAATAAAACTGAATTAAACATTAGAAAGAATTTTCACCGGTAAATATTAAACATAACAATCAGTTTTATAGAAAAAGTAAAATGTGAACATCTTGAATGAATCAACTTTTATATGTTACATATGTTTTAGAAAAATCAAAGCTGTGAAGATTCACTATCAATTTGTATTTTATACTAACGATATCCACCTTTGACAGTGGCGCGATCGTTTTTTTTTATCGAACCGCAATCATTCTTCCCGCAGAATGTGGAACAGAATTACTGCGATTCGAGTGATGTATTGTAATATTACAACACAATTTTTAACTTATTACAACACAATCCAAATTATTCATAAAAATACATGAAAAATTGTTAATTAAAAAGAACGGAATTTTGATTTTAAGGTTTTTTTAATTAATAAAGTTTATTTTTCTTACAAAATAAAAATCTAACCACTATTAAGTATAAGAGATATTGAATTATAAATATTACGTCATATTTTAAATTTACATAACAGGAATAATTATACAATACACTAGTTCACATTTGCGTTTAAAGAACGAACCTTTTTTTAATGACTAAATATTTGACTGTTAATATTTTTGTATATAAGCAATGCCTAAGTGCTCTAAGATATGAAATTTAATTTATTTCATTTAAAAGTGCATTTATCTTCCATAATAATCATAAAAATTAAGTATTAAGTTAAAGAAAATTCATCAAGATCAATATTAATTTAACTTTTAAATATTAAAGTTCATTTTCCTAAAATTAAGAAAGTTTAAGAGAATTTAAGAAATGAATAAAAATGTACTTTATTTGATCTATTTTTCCTACTAAAAAAAAATACGCTGCATCCGCTATTAGATAAAATGTGATTATATTTACAATATGAAATTAATATTTCGATTTTATATTAAATCTAATGTCCGATCTGAAATCAATTTTATATAAAGATAATTAATTCTCCAAGCACCATATGGGTTGCAGAGACCGTATGAGAAAAAGATGTTCCGGTGAAACGCTTAAGGTTAATATTATAAACAATATTAAATTTAACGTCAGGTTAAATATTAAAATTAATATCAAACATAATATTAGATCTAATAACATAACTAATAATAATTATCAATTATTTTCTGTATAACGGGACGTTGTAAAATTTTTGTTCATCTTAGTGTAAATAAACTTTTAACATAGAATTTAACATTAGATTTTATATTACATATAATATTAGATCTTATATTAAGTTCAATATAAGATCGCATAAATTGTTGTAAAATTTAAATAATGAAAAGTGTTGTTAATAAAATACATGCCTGGATAATAAAATTAAGACAAAACACTATTAAATTCGTATTAAATAATGTTGCTAAAAATGTATATTTAGTATCTGCATGATTATCTATTTATCTATGATTATCACTCTGAACTATGATGATTAGTAAGATTTTAAATCTGTACAAAAATGAACCAAGGATAAGAACTAATTGTATAAACTTATTTATCATTAATGTATTTTTTTTTTTTTTCACTAAAATATTTTATGAATTTTTCCGTGAATTTTCATAAATATTACAAAAAAATGTACTTTTACTTAAAATCGATGTAAAATTGAATTCACTGTTTTTCAAAGGCAAATTAAAGAAATTTTGTCAACATTTGAATTACCATTTTTATCATTTAATTAAGATGATGTTTGTTTATCATAAGCAAGAAATTAAAATAACATAGTTTACTTTTAATAATATCGTGAAATTTTCATGTTTTGTTTCATAGTCATAAGACAAAAAACATATAGTGTTTAGCATTCATGCAACAATTTTAATTAGTTATTTATTTCGGAGTAGTTTATACGAATATTTTTTTCAATGGAATTCGTTTGCAGTTTAATTATATTGTATTTAATATTCGTATAACTTTATGTGATTTCGATCTTAATTGCTTCTTAGTTTCGGATTTCGGCTTTTCAATGTATAATCCATGTATGACTTATGTGTGATTTATATAACCCGTTAAGATTTATGATTCTCATATGATTGATTTTTGGACATATGAATTAAGCATATACATATTAATATTACATATTTAATAGTCAACTAGTATAAAGTTCCAAGTCATTCATATTATTTTTCATTCATGTAAAGAAAATTCTTATGTGATTTTTAAAGAAATATACACTGAAGTAAACAGTTTAAAAATTACAATTTTTCATGTGTTTTATGGACACAATGTCATCTAACATAAAATTTTGTAAAAATTTAATTTATAATAATTTCAATTCAAACAGCCAAAAATATAATTTTTATATTCAAAATAAGATAATAAATTCAATTATAATTTATTCTTTTTTCTCAGAGTATAACTTTGTTCTGACAAATTTATTAAATTGTATCGTATTTTTGTGTCATTACAAATATGTCACACAAGTACTATTACAGTTTAATATATGCATGCATATCAGTTTATTTTTCAATAAATTGCATTGGTAAACCAATATTGCTTTTGAGGGACGGTGATTCATTCAAATCTAATAAACATATATAACTTTTGATTGCGTATGAAATAATATAACGAGAGCAACTTGCAAGATCTTGGGCTACCGGTCAAACAACATTATGCTAGTTAGATATGTTCAAGGGATAAGATTACTCAGGTGACATCGGAGACTCGTGAAAACCGAGCTTAAGGCGTTAAGGTCCTCGTTGGGACAACTGGTTCTGGCATTCGGATTTTAAAGAAGGGAGTAAAAGAGAGTTCAAGCTTGATGCCAATTTACGCAATAAGCATATTGTCGGTATAACTGTATCGTTCGGATTTGTAAAAGCGTTAGTAAACATATCGTATTCCTCCTATAATTTATCAATGGTTAAATAAAAATAGGTTATAATTATTATTTTTAATGCTGATTTAATTAATTGAAACTTTATTATTTCCTAAACATACATTCTCATTATTTATAATATAATTCAGAAATATTTCTTTTATAAAATTTGTCTGAAGTTATTTATAATATAATTGATCATCTTCAGTTTAAGAATAACTATGGTTGATTTTGAAATAGAAGCTAAATTAAACTGTGAAAAATATGAAAGTTTAAAAACAATTTTTTAAAATCAATTTAACAAAGAATTACGATAAAATAATTGAAATTATATTTAAATAACAATGGCATATAATATAACAACACATTAATCATATATTGTAAATCAGCTTTGTTTTTTAATTATTTTTAATAAATTATGTCCCTTAATTCAACAAATAAGAGACTTAGAACTAAAGATTTTTTAATTCAAGTAGTAATCTCTGTCAGAAACTATTAATGCATAAAATTATCAATGTTCTCGGGTAAGCAGGTGACTTCCTTTTACTGACATAAAATTATTAATCTAATAAACTGTAAACAAAAGCTTTAAAAAAGTTATTGTTTTAAACAAACTAAATAAAAGCAGTCAAAAAAAAAGAGAAAGCAAACTTTTTAAACGTTTTCGAAAATGAAGAATAAAAAGATAAAAAAGTTTTGATCCTTCATGCGTGAAGGATGTATTCCTGTATGTATATAAGTTTGCTTGAACAAATTGAAATGATCATGCTCCACATGGTAACATCACATAGATGGAAAAAGAAAAGTCAATCACAAACGCGATCTCTTTATTATACCTTTTTCCAGGTTTATGTGTTCCATATTATTTATTATATCAGTAGTATATTGTTTAATGAGCTCTATTCATGCTCTTACCGTATGAATAATATTAATATAACACCCTCTAACAACACCGTTCTTTTTCAGAACAGTAACTAAGCACTACTTATACTATTATACATTAGCATTCAAATTAATACGCAACTTTTTGTCTTAGATAAAACCATAACTTATGCTAGATTAATTGTTACTTTGCGACACTAATAACATAATAAAAATTGTGCTTATTTAATATTTCAATCAATGATAAGATTTATGTTAAATTTACGACATTTTAAGAATAATTATTTTTATATTAAACTTAAAGTGGAATAACTGGTCCAATATTTATTGAATAAGTGATTTAAAAATTGAATATTTAAACAATTATGCCATAATATAGCTTCTGAATAAAAACTTCAAATCAATCGTAATAGAGAACTATGTAATCATGGCAGTGTATTTACCATAAACTTAATCACGGAATGTTTGAAAACTTATTAGCAAAACTTATCAGATTTCAAATAAAAAATAGATTTTATACGTCACATATTTATATAGATTTTACTATGCTGTCATTTCGTTCTATAACGCTATGGTATACATTAAGTAACAATTAATATTCGATTAAAATATGATTGTCATACAACACATGATTTCAAGTTATGAAATAGTACATTGTACAAAGAGCCAACATTTTCTTAAGTTTATCGTAATACGTTTTACGATGTATAGCAACGTTGATAATAATAGTAAAATAGTAATAATTTTTTTTTTCAATTAGAAAAATTGTACTTCCCTTTAAAATCAAATAATAGTATAATTGCAGTGTAAGATTTCAAATGATCAATTTCAAAACATTAATTCAAAACTAGGGAGAGAGTTCAAATATTCAGTTTGTGAATTAATTCGTAGATATAGCTAAGTTGTGAATTTTGTCTGAAAGCTACAGCTGTGTTGTGGTACAGTATTACAACACTATTTATAATTTTTTTAATACACGTTACATAGCCTTTATGTGATTAAATCCGTAAGAACTTTTTTATACAAGTCGAATCAGAGTCAATTTTCCTCGTAGAGTAATATTACATTTAACGAATATTGTATGACAAATAGAATAATAAATAATAACAATAATCACAGCAATAAATATAAATATTATATAATTATATACTTTATATATAATACATATATATTTATAAAAGTTTTGTGCTATTAGACTCTATATTTAAATATATTTTTAATTTTTTTTTTAAGATACTTTTTAACACTATTACAAACTCAGAAAGAAGTTCGCTGTATAAAGCCCATGTGTGAAGCTTAATTTCCTAATAAATATCTGTGATATTTCAATTATAAACAGCCATTTCAGGTTTTAATAAAGTAAACCAATAAAATTTGTAAACGTTATTAAAATTCGATGACTGAATGCTAATATACATATTATTAACAGTAAGAATTTAACATTTAGATTATATAATAGAAACTTACTTGTAAATAAATTAATAAAAGTGTTTATTATAATCGCAGCTTTGTAAATGGGATTTTGGTAGGCGAATGGGGACAGATTTATCAATAAGATTTTTTTAAGAACGAGTAGTGTTTTTTGTACTGTTGTGAACCAGAAATCATTATTTTCATTATAGACCTGTAGCAAAAATTAAAAAAAGTACAATGTTTATATAACACAAGATATTGACAAAAAATGCTTTGAGAAATAAAGTTCTCGTGTTTTCAAATATAAATGTAATGCGCGATTCGCTCAATTTGAAAGCATCTAGTACATCCGATAATTTAAGTTTAACGGCAACCCAGTTTGAAAATCCAAATCAATCTCCACTTGATTTATTCACGTACTCGTTCACTTATAATATAACATGGTAGAAACCTGTACTGTTCAATGTAGCGGCTGACCATAGTGATAAGATTTTATCCACGCATAAGCATTTATTTAAATTGCATTAACAAACTTAATTATGTGAACTGTTTTTAACGGTTATGTACTATTAAGATAAGATTTCAATTGATATAAATCAATAATCGTTTATTTTTGTATAATATTCACTTTTTATTATTACGGTTACATATAATAGATTTTTCATTTAAAAGTTCTGCTATTTCAATGATTTTCATTTTAAAAAATTATGCAAAATACAAATGTCAGATTATTTATAAGTACATGTATATACATTTAGTTTTAGTTATACATTTAAGTATGTTTAATGTAAAATAATGCATGTAAAATTATACGGTGAAAAATATAATATATCTTCATATATTATTTGTACTTATAATTATACTATTTTCGTTATATTTTACACGTAAACGATGATGATCTTCATTTAAACCAATACTTTTTAAAAATGCATCACATGATTTTTAATGCATTTATATTGCTAATATAATTTAAGAGAGTTAATTGGTTATAGAATGTTTAGAATTAATATCTTGTGTTGTTAGAATTAACAAATAAAGATTTTATTACTCTACATAGAAATTTGCATATCGTGTAATATATCATATCATAAATCAATTAAAAATATTCAAATATCACTTTATTATTATTTGTATTAAGAGTTATGAATGAATGTGATAAAGTGTTTTTAGGTTCGCTGATTCAGATATGAACCGGTTCATATTAAGTGATTCTAAAATTAGGTACAGATATAGCACTTTTAAGGTTCAAATAAAGTCCATAATTGATCTTTGAGTAGGGCTATAATTATTATGCTTAAGCCTAATTAGTCTATTAAAATTGCATGTATGAAAGCACAAATATACAATAAAGTAATCTAGCACAGCTATTAAACTGAACATTTGTATGAACCTGATCTCACACGCGTGTTCCCATAATTTTGCTACGATATGTTTTGTTGTGACAGTCTTAGTAAGATTGTTTGATCGTGTACTTTCATGTGTATGCACTGTCATAAATGGGGTAATAATTTATAAAAGATACTGAAATTTTTACTGAACTTATTTTCACGCATATACCGTTTAAAAAAAAAGATACGTGTTTTACCTCGTGATCATCCCTAAACTTATCTGTATAAGGGTAAAATAATCACTGCTTCAAATGCCCTTACACTTCGGTGGTCAGTGATATTGCCGATACTACGTCAAATTGTCTTCTTTATATACGTTTTTTTCCGGAATTTTTTCTAATGGAGACTTCTATAACACGTAAAGTGTTATTTTCATTCCTTTTTAACTTAAAACGGAAATAAGCTTATGTGTTCGATTTAAAATTAATAAAGCTCATGTGAAATATTATGTATGAATAAACTCTATCTCTCATGTTATATTCGTTAAATGAGCTTCAGAAAATAATGGAAATATGAAACATAATATATTTACTTTCTTTGCATGAAAAAGTATACAGTGAACATTGAGTGGTGTACAATATTAAATAATTTTATATTTTATCCCAATTATGTGTTTTCATAGTTACAATATACAGAAAATTATATAATTAAACATTATTATTAAAAATTATATCTAATAAGGTTCGTGCATACTCAACAAATACCAAAAAATTCCTATTCACCATTATAAAGTTATAAAAAATTTTTTATATAACAATAATATTTTAAAC
>JABFOX010000003.1:0-34437 GCA_022817665.1 Axea sp. ZL-2020
AAGATGAAATGATATATTAACATAGATTAAATGTATATTTATAATACATACAAAAAAATTTGTTTTTGTTTTTTTTTTTAGTATTTTCAACCTTTTATCTTTTTAAGGGCCATATATGCACATTAAATAATAATAATAATTAAAGAAGGAATGCTAAGGCGGATTTACCGATATTAATTTTTTTTTAAATTAAAACTAACTGAAAGTAAATTAATTGATTTAAAGAGGAAGGATTAATTTTTTTCATTTTTAAATACATTTATTATTAGAATCAAATAATATCTGATGTATTTAAAAATATTAAAATTACAATTCGTTTTTAAAATAAAAATGTATGTTTGGAATTCATTTCTAATGTTGCTATGTGTAAATTTATTTTAAAATATCAATTGTCTTTTCCTTAAAGATTTTGTACTAAATAGAGAATTGAATCAATGCATCTCATTATTATAAATAATTAATTATTATTTTAAATATCTACATTTTAATATTTATATTGTTCTATAGGTAATAAACGAAATTCTATTTCTTCTCAAGAGGAGGTCTAAATGGACTGTTAATTGTTAATAATTTAACATCAAAATAAATATGTTACATATACTTTACTCATACACAAATCAATGATAGAATATTGTCAGCTAGGTAACATTTATCTTAATTAAAAAAATAAAACAAAAATGTATACGCAATGTATGCAAATGATATTTAATGAAATGATAATTTAGAATTGGCTCATTTTAAGGAATATACTTTAAAATGTTGAAAAATATAATACAAATATTATCGAAATTATCACCTCTATTTATTATTTTTGAATAATGTTCCCTTAAAAGTTCTCAAAAAAATAATTAGTCTTATAAAATTATTAAATATATATACCTTAATAATATATTTGGCATATGTTGTACATTTTGCATTTGTGATGCGCGTTGACTATCTGGGTTCAGTACCATACGTTTTTCTAAATTTTTAAGAATTACATCTGTGCCAACTTTTTTCCCAAGTCTCCATCTAGATATAAGCCACTTCATTCTGTGAACGCTAATAATAGTTATAATAACACTTTTGAACTTAGGCCTAGTGCGTTTGTTGTCTTTGTAATTTGAATTTAAATACGCAGCTTCTGGTCGCGTTAGTCGTGCAAGCATTGCTAAAGTACTTTCTTGAGAAGATTGATATCCAGCTAATACGCACAAAAGATAACGTTTTTGGAAAATCAAAGCTTTCTTTCTACTGTCACTTCGTTGAGATTTACTGTAGAAATATTGGATCTGCAATTTTATTAAGAATTTATGTACAAAGCAATGAAATTAGTTTTAGTGTTAACATAATATAACAAAACTTACAATATAGTCAAAATTAGTACTGTATTTTTTATCTAAATTCATTACGTCACTACTTTTTTTTTCTAACACATTTAACTGTTCTCTTGACTCTAAATTAGATATAGCCTTGACTTTTGTTTGTAACCACTGACATTCTTCTTCTTTCGACTTTAATTGTGCTTTAAGTCTATCAAAATCTGATCTTATCTCATCTTTTTTACATTCTACAAGAGTTAATCTACTTATTAACAGTTCTTTTTCTTCTTTGATAACTCCTAAGTTATCTTTTAACCGTATTTTTTCTGCTTCTAATTTTTTATTAATATTTTGCAATTTTTCCAAGTTCTTTTTCTCGCGATCATATTCTTCTAACAAAGCGATATATTTGTTCTGATGTATTTCAACAGACTTAGATAACATTTCATCATTTCGAAGTGTAGCATTTTCCCGTTGTTGTTGCATTTTCATTGTGCTGCTTATATGAATTTCTAAGCTCTTTAATTTTTGTCGCAAAGAAACTATTTCACTCTGAAGTTTTTCTTCAGATGCCAAAGAAGTGGAGAGTTTTTTCCTTAAACACTATAATTTTAATATTAATAAATAAAAATTATATAAAAAATATTTCATTATTGTATTAATTTTTATCCATTTTTAAAATAAAATAATTAATATATTTATTACCGCTATAAGCTCTGCATCTTCCTGCTGTGATGCGCTAAGTGATTCTTGACTTTTTGCTATTTTTATTTCAAGTGATCGACGTCTGCTTTTTTCGTTGATTAATTCATTATCCAACATAAGCATTTGTCTGTTTTTATCATCCATTTCTATCCTAAAAATTTTATAATATTAAAATAGAATGCTTAGAAATTTAAAAATTATTTTTTTAATTAATAAAAAATATTCATACTTAAGATCAAGAATACGTTTCTCGTATTCAGCTATTTGAGATTTTAAAATATCGTTATTTGTTTCTAAACTATCCTTCTGCTTTGCTAAATCTTCATTCATTTTTTGAAATTGTGTTAACTGTGATAACATTTTATTGTATTTTTGTATTATACTTTCGAGATAATCTTGATCAATAGTTGTTGATAAACAATTTGATTTTTCCGTGTTCTCGATTTTATCCTTTTGAGAAACATCACTTTTAACGACTAAATTAGCATCTTTTTGTAGTTCTGCTTCTTTGTTTTGTTCAATTTCTTTTCGGAAACACAACAATTATATAATATATATTATTTCTTCGTTCTAAAGTGTTTTTTGATTATTATTTAGTAAGTAAGTAATTAATTTTAAACTAATAAATTCAATTATTTGTTTAAAAAATTTAAATAATTGTATAAAATATTCAAAATAACACAAAATGAATTGTGAAAAATAATATTAATATACTTACGTTTTTTATATTGCATTTTTTCTTCAAATTCCACAACTACTTTGTCTTTCAGTGAATTGATTACTTCTTGTAAGTTGGAATTAATTTTTATTTCTTTTTCAAGTTGTTTCTTTATTTGCGACAAATTACCGAATTCACGCAATTTATTCCTTATTGCTTCTAAAGCTTCGTACGCTATCTTGTTATCTTCGTTAATTTGCGTATGTACAACAGTCTGATCCATTATTTCAGTTAGATAGACAAGATCTTCATTACCATTAAACAACTTGATTTGTGTAACAATATCTCCCAAACATGTGGTTATTAAATCATAACTTTTCAAATTAATATTTAATCTTGTTATTACGCTTTTTAATTCATCTATTTCACTTCTGTAATGTTCACATTTTTCTTTGCAATCATATAATATTTTATTTTCGTCCTCTAATATTTTATTACGGCCCTTTATTTCATTCACAATTTCATCACTCTTCTTCATTCTTCCAAGCAAACTATGGAATTCATTATTTACTTCACTTAATTTTGCGTGTAAATATTCATTATTTTCTTTATAACCTTCTATTTCATGTTTAATGTTTTCCAAAGTTTGCGATTTAACATCTAATTCTGCTTGCAGTTTCTCTAATTTTTCCCGTAAATCTTGATTCATTAACTGCAATTCGTTTTTGGTTTCTTCTGGAAGAATATTGGATTGGTTTGCAGTTAAGAAAGGAATTTGCACAGGAGAATCATTTTGTTTAGAATTAATTTCAAAGTTGCTGTCATTTGAAATATTGCGTGGACTATCAGAGCTTAAATCTAATGGCGGAACAGGTGTTATTTCTTTATCATCTTTAAATTTATTTAAACTAGAAATATTTTGATTGCGACTATGCATTCGCGAAGAATTTGGGGTTGCTCTTAAAACTTCAGCTACATCTTCAAACTCTGAGTTTATTGAGACGATGTCACTAAGTGTCCGAGCGCTGTTTTTTGGCTGTTCATTTTGTTGAACTTCATCTTCTGGAATAGAATATAAATATTCTTCGAGTTCTTTGTCTTTTTTAGCCAGCCTATCTTTCAAATGGTCTATTTCTTCATTTTTATCAAGTATCAAGTCAATCTGAACTCGTTCATAATTTTCAAGTTTTACCTGTAATAAAACATTTGATGAAATGCAACACAATATATAATTTTTTGAAAATATAAATGTTTATTTACCTCTAGAGTTTTTTTCTCATCTTCCGTAACATGTAAACGATCTCGCAATTTTTTAATTGTTTCTTCTTTACATTTTATCACATTTGACATTTCATTTTCTTTCTCAAAGAGGATTTCGTTTGCTCGATCAAGACGTGCTTTTAAGTCTACCACCTAAAAAAAGAGAAAATACATTTAATAATACAAAAAAATTGCTATTATATTTTTTTAGACATTTAAATACTTGCTTCTAGTTCCTTTTCAGTTATAACTCTTTCCAATGATTGCAATTTATTATTAGATTCGTGTAGTTGGAATTCTAACCGAGATGTCACCTGTTTCTGAACAAATGGTTCATTTTGTTTTTGTTGTTCAAAACGACTACGCATTGCTTCAATCTGGAACAACTGTTCTGAAGTAGTCTGTTGTAAGATTTCATGTTCTGCTTGGAGTTCCTAGTAAACATTATGCAAATTAATTTTGTTTCAATTAAACAATAACATTTATATCATCTTAGATATCATACTTCATTTTGATTTTTTAATGCAGTTAATTGCATATCCAAATCTTTAATTCTCTTCAATGCAGCTTCTTCAGCTCTTCCATTCTTCAACAACTTTTCCTTCAGTCTCAAAACTTGATCCAAAGGTAAAGTTGGAGGTGTATTTGGATCATCCGGAGTTAGACATCTCATTGCATCAACATGGTCTCTAATAGAAACATCTTCACTAGGTTGACTTATACTAAGATTTGATCCACAAACATGTAATAATTCAAGTTCCTTTGTTCTCTTATCTAAATAATTCTGCATCTCTTGCAATAAAACCTTCATCTGCTTTAATGCTGATGAATTTCCATTGAAGTGCTCTGAATTTATTTGATGTTTTTTTAATTCGTCTTGCAAAACAGTGATCATTCCATTTACCTGACTGTTCTCAGATCCTGCTTTTAAATTTTCTAATTCTTGAGCAAGATCTTCTTGATTCTTTGTTTGAATAGATATAATCTCCTCCAGCTGTTCAATTTGCGTTTGTAAAACTGCTTCCCTTTCGTCTTGTGCTCGAACGTGTTGTTCTCGTTCAGCTATTATATCTTTCAGCATCAAAATCTTCTCAACCGCAGCTTTGTTCTCCAACTCGATTTTAATCTTACTATCTTCGAGTTCGTTTAGTTGTGATATCAGTTCTCGCATCTGAAATCCCATAGTTTGTGCCTGTTCGTGTGAAGTTTTCAAGATTTCGACGTTTAGAAGGTGCAATTTAAATTTAGGTGCGTATAGAGTACAAATTACTTAAAAATGCCTCGAATATATTTTCAATATTTAATGTCGATATTATTAAATACGATATGCCAATACAATAAAATTTAACAATATTATAAAACTATTGTAAAAAAAATGTTAACTAAGACACTGCATTAATTATTATTTATTAATTAAATTTAATAAATATTTATATAAAAAAGAAAGTATATTTTAATGGATCAAATTGGCTTAATCTTACCTCAGAATTAATACGTAAATCTCGTTCTTTCTCACGTTCTTTTTCTCTCAATTGTTCCCGTAAAATCTTGATTTCTTTTGCGGCTTCATCTCGTTCGTTTTCGCGTTCACTAGCTTGCTCCTCTAAAAATTTACGCGTTGCCCTTAGTTGTTTATCTGCTGCTTCAATCTAATAATATAGTTAATGATTCAATTAAAAATGTATTAAATTAAATTATTTAAATTCCAATAATTATAACTTACTTGAAGCTGTAAATCATCTTTCTCACGTTTTCCAGTGTCTATTAGTTTTTCGATACATTTATATAATTTTTCAATCATTTGTATCATTGGAGAGTCATTTTCTTCTTCGTTTATAATTATTAATTTGGCTAAAATTCATACTCAATTAATTATTTATTGACATCAAATCAATATATTTTTAAAATATTTTTACTCATTACAAACCTGCATCCAAAACATAAGACAATTCTTGACTCACTTCAAAAGAGTTTAGTTCATCTTGTTCTCCGTAACCCTCTGTTATGATTTCTTTTCTTTTTTCTGTATTATACAATCTCTGTTCAGCATTTAATAACATCATCTTTAATTCTTCATTTTCTCTTTGATAATTCAATATCAAATTTTCTGAATCATTAACAGTGGTTGTTTTAATTTCATTATTATCATGAATTTCTTGGATATTATCATTCTGAAGAATACTACTTATATATTTCAAAGATGAAGTTGAAATGCGAGCAATTTCATCGCGGAATTGAATTAAACTGTTTCTTAAATGAGATCGCAGTTTGTCTAAATATCTTTTGTCCAAATTTTCACAGTTTTGTGCAGAATCAATATCATCATTTATAAGAGCTGAAATTTCAGTTAAATGAGGCACGAAATGAAATTCTTCAACCTGATATTCATTGTAACTTGTATCGTCGTTATTTTCCAGAGGTGCCGGCATTACGATGGCATTGAACTTAGATTTAAAGAAATGTTTGAAACTATCTTGTTGTTTAACAAGACAATTACTTATTTCTTTTTCACAGGCTACGATATAGTGCATTATTTCTTCCAAATAATCGTTGAGAATTATACAAGTTTTACATAATAATTGTCTATACAAATATAAATAAATTACATTAATATATTTATTAAATCTTAATTTATATGTAATAAAAATAATGGAATATGTTCAGTAATGTTTAATAATATTTTCTTAATTATTCTTAGATTCAAATAGATAAAATATATCGTAAAATGTATACAACATATTTGTACAACTTACGTTTTCTTAAAAGTATCAATAGCAGCCAGAGATTCTAATTGCTGATGCTCACTTTTTACTGCAGAAATTATGTTTAGAATTTCGACATCATACTGATTAGCTCCTTGAACATCAGTTTCATTAGAAATCTTATTAGTATGATCTTCGAATTCTTCTCTTCCTGATAACTTCTCCAATAGTTTCAGACGATCTGAATCCGTTGTATCCATAAAATCTAAACTCTAATGTTCAGAATAACATATTATTACAATTGAAAATATCCAAAATATCTGTTCTTAAAATGTATCAGTTTGCTTATTGATATAAAAAAAACATAATTATACCAATAAAAAAATTTATATAAAAACGAAACCGAAATAAATATATAAAAATAATAATTTTTATTTTTAATAAAAACTATAAAATTTAATTATACACCATATCAATATTTACCCCTGTGTGAAGTTCAAGAATACTATTATCTCCATTGGTTTCATTCCAATCTGTTTGACATGACTAAAAAATACAATATTTCATTAATAAAAAATATCATAAATGAAATAAATAATGCTGAAAACAAGCATCACCTGATGAATTCCCTGTATTAAGTTGCTATGTTTCTTTTTTGTTTCCTCTAATTCTCGAGTCACCTTATCTAATTTATTTTTATATTCTAAAATAATACTCGATACATTCTGATGTTCAATTTTTGGAGATTCATTTTTTATTTTCTCTTCGCTCAACTCTGAATTTAATTCTGCATCAGTATCATCCGATAAATTTTCACTATCGCTTTTCTCCATCATTTTTTTCGATTGCTGACTAAAAACATCTTCCGAGTACTGTTTCTCCATTGCTGCGCACTTTTGCTCAAAATATACTCTTAAATCCTGCATTTTTTTTGTGTAACTATTTTCTAGCTCACTCTTCATATTTTTTAATCCATCAATCTCGTCTTTAGGTCTTGCAAGTAATTCTGTTTACTTATCGTTCTCATTTTTCAACATTTGTTCTTCATCGTTTAATTTTTCTATTTCATTTTTCAATATCTGATTTTCTTTTGTTAAATTTTCATTTTTATCCTCACAATCTCTTAACTTATCTATTTCTTGCAAATATATTTCTTTTTCTTCTTCTATTTGTTTCAACATGTTTGCATGCAAATTTTGTCTTTCCAATAATCGTGACACTTCGAATGGCATAATATCTTCAACATCATTATTACTATCACAAGTCGTAACATAGGCTTCCGATCTATCTTTTAAAGAGTTTTCTGCTTCCATAAATGAATCTGCAAATTTACTGTCATGCATAGTGAGAGATTGACTAAGGTGTTGAGTAAATTCGGTACATTGTGACCATGCTACTGCTAATCCTTGACGCAACTTATGCACTTCTTTTTCTAACTTCCGATTAACCTGCACGACCTGCATCAATTTTTTAGCACAATCTAACTGAGTAACGTTTGAATCAACTTCTTCCTCGTTCTTATCGTTGGTATTGTTCTCATCGATTGTCTGAGAAGAAAGCTTATCCAACATGTTTTTCATATCCTTCAATTGTTTCTCATATGATCGTTTAGTCAAGTTCGCTTCATGTAGCTCCAATTGAGCCTTATGAACTTGTTCTTCCAAATTACTGATTTTGTCGACTAATTCTTTTTCGAATTCCGATTTTTCATCTAATATTTGTTTAGCTACTTGGTACTGAATGCCCATTTCATTTATAGTCTCATACATCGTTCGATTGGATTCACTTACAAAGGTGTTACTACTATAACGTGACATATTAAGTAAACGGTTGTTTAGATAGTCATCATTTGACGCACTCAATCGATCAAAAAATTCATTTTGTTGTTTCAACGTTGCTGCGTTTGCTAATGATCTTTCTAAGGAAACTTCGATACTTTCTTTAGCGTCTGCAACATTACTTACCGCAACATACTTTGCAGTAATATCCTCAAGTTGCAATTTAAACTGTTTTAAAAGATCGTTTAATGAGCTTATTTCTTGTTGGTGATTTTCTTTTAAGGCAGTACGCTCCTTCTCAAACTGTATTCGTAATTCATCAACTTTAGCTTTATACATACTTAATTCAGCTTGAACTGACTCTTCACATGTTGCGCAGTTCACAAGTTCTTGTTTCAGTGTTTCAACTGTCCTTTTGTAGTGAACTAATTGGGACTGAAATACTGCAAGTTCTTTTGCATGCCTGCTTTCAAGTAATCGGTTTTCGTCTTTTAAATCCTTGAGCTTTTCCTCGTATTCATGTTGCATATGTTTCAATGATAACTCGTAATCATCTTTTAAAGTCTTTAAAAACAATAAATAATTATATAAAATATTAGAAAAGATTTTGTTAACTACTATTTAAATTACTTAAAAATTCCATTAATGTTTAACATTTGTAAATGTTATTTATGTTACTAAAATTATTTTTATTGTATAAATTGTTATTTTCTATAATCTCCAGAATTTCAGTGATGTAAGAATGTTATTAATTAGTCATTTATGAATGGTATTTTTTATTCTTATTTAAAAAAATGTATATAAATTAATCGTTCTTTGTGTGTATACTTTAGAAACGGTTAAGTGGTAGAGTTTTGTTTCATCAATCTAATACAGAGAAAAATGTTACTTTTATTCAGAATTTTTTCTAATGTTATAGTAACAAATTATTACTTAAAAAATTAGCACAGATTTTATGACTATTTATTCAACAAATATAACATTATGTAAATGCTCAATCAAATGACTTATTAATATCGTAATTAAAGGGATATTTATATAGAATGTGTATTTATTTAGACCAAGTCCTTTTCAGGAAGAAAAAAGTTAAATTAAACTTAAAAGTTTGTATTAACATTGTAAATATTATCAATAAACAAAAGTAACACGATTTCATATATATTCTTTCTTTACTTCCTTTTATAATTAAAAAATAATTTTACTTACTTTTTCGTCAACTGTAGTTTTATTTTCAGGTAATTTTGCAGAACTCACAACATTAACTCGAGCTAATAACACATCTCGTGCAGATAAAGCTTGTTGTAATGATGCTGTAAGATCTTCTATTAAATTGTCCCTCTGACGAATAGCTCTTTCAAATTCTTGAAACTGTTTAACATGAATTATTTACACAAACTTAAAAATCATATAATGTACATGATTAAAATTTATTTTACTAAATATCTGAATTCTATATTAACTTAAAGCTAATGATATATATAAAAAATAAATAAAACTAATAAAAAATTAAAAACCACAATAACAGAATTACAATTTTATATTAAAGTCAATTATTTCCATTAAATCATCCAACTTTGAATTTTCTTGACGAGATAAAGTGCAATGGATACATTTTAACATATCATTCAAAACGCTAATTTGATTTATTTCGAATTCGATATATTAAAAAATAATCTTAATAAGTAGTGCATTTAAAATATGTAATTATGTTTAATTAGTTTAATATACCAATTACTTAACCAACTTCAGTATTGTCTGTAAATTATAATTCAGTCATGTTTTGTGTAGTTTACTCATTGACCTACATAAATTTTATATGTAAATAATTATATTAGATTATATTGATATGACATATATAGTTGACGAATGAAACTGAATTTGGTTATGAAACAAAAAAATATTATACAAGGAATTTATTTTAAATTTTTAATTTAAATAAAATATTCTTAATTGTTAATATTTCTTTAAATTTAATCATTGAAGACAAATAATAAAGTTCTAATTTATATATATATATATATATGTGTGTGTATATATATACACAAGCACATATAAATGCATTAAGATATTGCTTAATAATCACCTTATTATGATATACAGAAATTAGTTCTCTACCAGGTATGCTACTAGTCTGACTCTGTGAAGAAACTGGTGAAGATACATCTGTACGCAAATCGTCAATTTCAGCGTGTAGAGCTTCTACTATTGCTTCTTTTTCTTGTAATTGTCCTTCTAATTCCATCACCCTTCCAGCCATTCCCTCTAAATCTGCATCTCCTTCATATTCACTCATTTTTGTTTTGAAATTTTTTAATTTAAATATGTGTAGAAATCTGAAATTTTATATAATTTAACATTATTTAAACATTATATATGTTTTATTATAACTATTTACAAAATATCTGAATTAATTCTTATTATTACAAATTTTACACAATAACATTTTAATTTTGAGTGGCATTATAATTTTAACAAGTTTTATTCATTTTTTCTAATAATTAAAACAAATTAAAGACAGTAAAAATAATACAACGAAATATGAATTACAAATTTGTTAAAGTATCCAAAATATTAATTTGTTAAAAGACGTTCTTATAAAAAAAGTATATTTAATAACATATTTGTGTTATTTTGCACTATTCATTAAAATGTAAAATATATACTTTCATTAGGAACATCTTATATAATTGTGCAGAGAAGTCAAATAATTCTCAAAGATATAAAATTTTATGTCTGATATATATTGAAGAATCTCAGTAATATATATTGGAAAGGTCATTATTCTATATGTAGAAAATATGCCATTAAAATTACACAAGAACCACAAAATTAATTAGTAATACATTTATTCATTATTTAATATTTAATAGGTGAAATAATTGTATTACAAAAGTATTTTTAAATATCATATTGTTAACAGTTTGAATTTGCTATCAGATGTTTTTGTACTTGTAAATTATTAGTTAATATATATAATGTATTTTATCATTAATGCACCCATTTCATAGTTTTTAACTGTTGATAATCCTCTATTATTTCTATAATTTATTCATATGTAATTAATATAATTTTAAAAGTATTTAAAATCAATGTACGTTATTCAGTTAACTTGAATTATATTACATGTTATCATGATGAGTAATGTCTAGTATTGTTAAAGGAACTGACAGTTAAAAAATATCAAGTATTTTTAATTCAGAGTGCACATTATAATTTTTTTAGATAATTGTCTCACAGTAGATGTCATGGATAAATAAGGCCCTGTCATTACACCATCTTAATGTAATATTGACATATTATAGTAATATTGAATATTTATAGGGTGTAATGTTATAATAAAATACTGATTAGATGTGGAAACTAAGAAAATAAAGATAGCTTGATGAACATATATAGAATAGAAAGTTATTTAAAATGCCATAGTGTCAATAGACACAGGATTCCTAAAAATAATAGAATATACAAAATAGAAATTACAAAATAATAATAAAATTCACAATAGAAATATTATTCGAAATAGAATTCACAAAAATAATTATCAATTGCATTATTTTATAATTTTAATTTAATTTTCTTCTATTTCTTAGAATAATTAAATATTTTAAAAATAATACTATTTCATATGAATGAAATTGTAGTATTGAAATAAAAAAACATTGTTCAAATATCAACGAATTCTTATTTTTCTTTTTGATTTATATTTCTGTTTCTGTAGGACAAAATTATGCGAGGTATAAATATAAGCATGTATATATGTGTGTGTGTGTATTTGCAAACTGTACAAATGGTAATAACCTAAAAAGATGCTATAAACAAAAATTAAATTATATGAAATCACTTTTCTTTTTGTTTGTAAAACGTGTAATTAGTTAATTATTTATTAATTTTACATTTCACAAAATTGCCATATTATAATGAATTATTTAGATATAATATAAACTTTAAATGAAAATTAATAATTTATGAGTTTTTATTTTCATGTAATATCTTAATGTAACATTATTTTATATTTGAAATAAAAAAAAAATTACAAGCACATAAATTAAAATGCTTTATATACATATTTTTCTTGTTTGTTATGAAATATTATGTATTTTCGTAATTATTATTTTTTTTTTTAAAGAGTCATAAGATAAATTCATTTATTACTTTAAACTACTTTTGTTTGAAACAACATAACCTTTAGAAAATATAGACTAGAAACTACAACTGCAAAATTAAATACTTTTTTAATTATAACTCTATCTATAACATTGCAATCATATTTTAAGCAGTTTTATTAAACAATCTTTTAAAATGTACAAACCATTCCCTCCTTTTTTGTTTGATAATAACAAGTCACCACTTTTAAAAACAACAATTCTATTTAAATTAAAACGTACACTAGTTTGTTTTCATAAAATATTTATTTTACAAAATTTACAAGACAACGTTCCGTAATTTTTTTGCTTAATAAAAGCTTCAAACTTCACATGAACAAAACGATTATCTTACCTACAGTTATCAATACCTTTAAGTCTAGTTTAAAAAAAGAAACGTTATTTCGTACTGGGAACTATTTCCATCGCAAAGTGATCAAGATGGTGCACAAGGTTAATTCGCACTAAATGAATTCAGTCATATGTATGTAATACACAGATGTCTGAAACCCGTTGAAATGGTTACAAATGCTTTAATAATACAAATTACAAAATATATAAATTAAAAGAAATTCAAATGATTGTAAGATAATGTGCTTTAAATATATTTAATGTATATATGTTCCTTTTACAAATATTACACGCGGAATTTAAAATTTGAAACAACCAATAATAATTATAATAATTGATTACAATTTGTAACATTTGAAAAACTTGCAATATTCAAGTTAAACCATAATGATTATATGCCAACCATTGTTACATATGACAATTTTAATAATAGGTCACCAATAGTTAACCGTTGTAGGATTTTTTGACATTATAAAAAAAGTTATCATAACTTGTAAAATATCTTTATTACGAAATAAGTACAAATATGTGTATAAATATTTGTTCTTGGAATTAATAAATGATAAGGTTAGAAAATATAATAATTATTTACAAAGTAATTAATAAATTAAAATTAAGAGATTGCATTTTTAAATAATTTAACCATTATTGTAAATAAACAATTACTCTCTTTTGTTTGAATGATCGATGATACAGAGTTATGCATATAAATTAAACGAGGAACAAAAACACTTAGACATATTCATTTTGTTTTTATTATAAATGTATTTTTATTTTTGTTTTTATTAAAAATAATTTTTTATTAATAATTTACCGATTATAGGAAATCGTTTACCACATAAAATTAATATAGACAGGCTACGTGATATTTTTATATTATTTTATTTGAAAGTGATTATTATTATTTATGAATTATATTTATTATTATAAAATATATCTGTAATAAGCGACTCACATTGCTAGCAAATATTCCATTTACAGAATCAAAATAATATGTTAATAAAATATTGTAAAATATTTATCTTTTTTATTGTTAAATATACTGATAAATTAACTATAAATAAATGAATATATATAAATTAATCATAAATATTTTAACAGAATTTTTATTTACAAAAAATATTTGTACAACCCGTTAGAAATATTTTATAAGTTGGTTTAAATATTTGTAAAATATTTTTAAACATCATGAATTTTTCTAAAATTATGTGCTGTTACTGTCTTTGAGTTTGAATGTAATGAAATCGTTTGAATGACATCTTGTTCGATCGAAAAATTTAATGTCAATATTTCATGAACGACCAATACCAAAACTCATATTTTATCTATTACCATATTTTCTCTACACAAATGACCTTGCTATTATCATCAGAATAGATTTATCACACTAAACAAACTCTATTTCGAAAATAAATTCTATAAAACATTTAAATCCATTCTAGAGTAAACAATTTTACCAATTGAGCATAAAATTCACTGCTACAATTACTTCAAGCAACCACTTGCAACCACAAGCAAATACGGATGCTTTCATGGACTTAGTGTCTTTTTAAATATAAATGGTATTACACATTATTTTATCATAAACTAATAATAATGGGATTCTGTGAGCAAGGAAAAATGTATTTAAATTAAAAATCTACACTTCTGATCAAATATGTGAATCATTTTGTTAACTAAGTTTTTTTTGTCGTCTGCTCGTATGGACACTGCAATTTTTAAAATACAGCCGCGCATTTAATAAAAAGATTAGATTTTTAAATTGAATGATTTCTTCCATACGTACAGGATTCCGCTCTAGTCATTTAATGAAAAGGTAATGTATTATGTAATTTGTATTTAAAAAGACACTAATTCCATTACTACATGCTTGGTACTTCACTTTAAGGTGAAATGTTAGTGGTAATACCCCGGAGTTAGGATCGTTGTATTTTAATTTAATAGAATTAATCTTAAAAATTAGATTCTCTTAAGTTATTTTTGTATATTGGATGAACGTGACGAATTAAAAGTTATCATATTTTTTAATTTTTCACAATCATTTTCTAGTTTCTATTGAAAAAAAATTCGTTTTTAGATGATTTTGAAATATACATTACATTTACAATTCTTAGATTTCCTCATTTTGCTTTTACTGATATTAAATTCTTCCAACCATAGTTAGATAATAATTCACATGTTTAATTTTTACTCCACACTAGTACCCTCTATACTACTTCTGAGTAAGATCACCAACTGTCAAGTAATGTCAGATAAACAAGACGTTATGTTTACATATAAAGATTATTTAAAAGTAAAATGATAATAAGGAATTATCCATTCCAATGGATCGCTATAATAACTATTATTTTAATCGCGTTTTACTTAAAAATTAAATTTGACATTTTAGAAAAGAGTAATCGACTTTTACGTATGTAATTAAATAGATCTTAGGTTAAGTACATTTATGATATTAGTATGATTGAGAATTAAAGTTAATTTTGAATTACAGAAGATGAAATTACAGAATTACGGAACCAGTTGAAAAATAACGTTGTTCCTCAAATTTCTGTTAATAAATTACAACAAAATGATAATACTGTCGTAATATACAACAGAGTTCCAAAAACAGGTTCTACAAGTTTTGTAGGGGTTGTATATGACCTATGTAAACAAAATAAATATCATACTTTGCATATTAATGTTACAAATAATATGCATACTCTTACTCTTCCAAACCAGGTATATTATATGAAATATACAAATTATTTTTATATTTTTTTAGTGTTATGAAAATTGAATGTAAAATTGTGAAATATGATTCCCTTTAAGCAATATCCAAGTATTGATATTTATATGGATGACTGAAAATTAGTCATTAAGACTATAAAAAACTAAAATATGAAAGTGTTACAAAAAAATCACAGTATTCTTATGAATTCTAATAATTTTTTGTCTATGATTTATTATAAATTTTATAATTATATATTGTAAATCATAAAAAAGAATTTATGCAATTTCATAATTCTTTGATTTTTATGAGGCAATTTTTCTACTATGAATCATTAAGAACCAGGGAAAATATAGATAATTATTTTGTAAAATATAATTCAAACTGAATGTTACTTTTTTCAGGTATCATTTGTAAATAATATAACTCAGTGGGACACCATTAAACCTGCATTTTATCATGGTCATATGGCATTTTTAAACTTTGAAAAGTATGTTTTATAAATTAATCCAGTAATTTTGTTTAATAAATTAATCTAAATTTATGATTGAAAAAATATAAAAACTTTAAGTAAAATAATTTAATGTCAATAATATGTATATTGTTTACAAAATTGTTTTAAAGGCAATCTTAATTATAAAATTTTCTCTTTTTTTAATTCAGGTTCGGAGCTAAACAAACACCACTATATGTAAATTTATTGCGTAAACCATTAGATAGATTTGTTTCTTACTATTACTTTTTACGTTATGGAGACAACTTTCGACCACATCTTATTAGGAGAAAACATGGAGATACCAAGGTTTATATATTTATTAATTAATTAATTTAAAATTATATATTATTTTTTAATCTAGATTAGAGATCTTTAAAAAATGATGTTTTCTGTAGTTAAAAATTGTGTAAATTACATGGTTTATTAAATTAATTTGTTAACATTTTTATTAAAAAGAGATTTAAACATATATTTTCAACTTAAAAAATTAA
Organism: Axea sp. ZL-2020; assembly: GCA_022817665.1. Classification (NCBI taxonomy): domain Eukaryota; kingdom Metazoa; phylum Arthropoda; class Insecta; order Hymenoptera; family Scelionidae; genus Axea; species Axea sp. ZL-2020. The sequence continues at coordinate 16,592 of JABFOX010000003.1, forward strand.
AATTTAATTATGAATCTAAATATTATATATTAAATATATTATTTTACAGAGAAATTTATGAAGTAAACATTTTTTTAATTCATGTTGTATTTGTTTAATATATTTTGCAGACATTTGATGAATGTATAAGAGTTAAACAATCTGATTGTGATCCAAGCAATATGTGGCTTCAAATTCCTTTTCTTTGTGGTCATGATCCTGCGTGCTGGTTTGTAAAATATAAGTATATTTTCAATTTAAATAATTATCATTTCCAATATACTAAATTCTCATTTATTTCATGATAGGGAAGTAGGAAATAAATGGGCACTGGAACAAGCTAAACAAAATTTAGAAAAACATTATCTGTTAGTAGGAGTAACAGAAGAATTAGAAGATTTTATTCAGGTTCTTGAAGCTGTATTACCCAGGTTTTTCAAAGGGGCTCATGATCTTTTTATTCATAGTATGTAATTTTTTGCATTAATTACATGTTATGTTAACTGTTTTTGCCAAAATATTGATGTGAAAAATTCCAATCAGTGCAAAGATAATAAAAAAAATTATGTAAATTTAATATGAATTTGCAAAAAATATATATTATTTTTCAGATAATAAATCTCACTTAAGGCAAACAACGCAAAAAATAGATCCCCTACCAGAAACAATTGAAAAAATTCAAAGAACTGATGTCTGGAAAATGGAAAATGAATTGTATAATTATGCTTTAGCACATTTATATGCTGTAAAGAAAAGAATTATCAAAGCCAGTTCACAAGATACAAATCAGCATTTTATGTATGAAAAGATAAGACCAAAATAAAGGTCTGTTATATACATCATATTAAATGTGACACTTTGACAATTTATATATATATATAAATTACTACTAATACTCAAATGAATGTATTTAACAATTTTACAAGTCCTTTGTTTTATAAAAAATAAAATAATTTATCTCCATGTATGAATCTTACAAATTTTATATAATTTAACATAACACAAAATAATTAAATTAATAGTCAGATAAGTTACACATGTCATTATCAAGATACCGTGGTTGTTGTTTTTTTGTTTAATTAAATATAAAATAATAATTAAAAATAATTTTTAAGTCTTAATTTAAAATCTAAAAAATCTCAAGATAGTTCACTTTAATTAGTGCGCATTATCTGAAGCTTCATTCAAAGGAATTATGTGCTCCATTTCATCAAAATTTGGTTTCATTGCAATCATATAAATAGGATATAAGCCCCGTGGCATTTTGTTTTGTAATTTTATCTTTATAGTTGTTAAACCAGCTTTGCTAAACAGTTTAATGAAATCTTGGTATGGTCTTGTGACTGATGAATCTGTAGTATCAATTTCCAATTCTTCAGAATGGGTCATATTGTCTTTAATTACTATCAGTCCATTTTTTCTTAAATTATTTCTAAACATAAAAATAAAAAAATAAATTATTAGTTTTTACAATTTCATTAATCCATTATTATATAAAATAATGTGGAAAAAACTTACATGCATTTTTTAAAAAAATTAATTAAATCTGTGTCATTAAGATGACCTAAAACCCATTGGCACCATATAACATCATACTGTTTTGTAGGATTAAAATTTTGTAGTCCTGTAATGATTAATTTAATATTTTTTCCCATAATTATTATTAAAAAGTGATTATATGACATAAAATCACATGTGAATTATGATAAATTATTACATGCATTATATTTTAAATTATGAAATTTAATATTTCTTAACAAACTTTTTTTATTATAATAAAATTGATTAAGATTAACAATACAATTATTATAGTTAATTTAATTTACCAATTGGAAAATATTCTCCAATCTTGTCAGAACAGTCTTCTAAATTAATTTTGGCACTTTCCAAAAACTTTGGATTTTGTTCAACAAGATCTACTTTTGCAAAATGTTTACTAAGTAGATTTTTTGTTATTCTACCAATTCCAGCTCCACAATCTAAGGCATATGTTTTTTCAGGAGGATTTTTTAACTAGAATTTAAAAAAATTATTTTATAAATATTTTTTTATTGTGAGACAGTTTTAATTTAATTTATTAATTATAATCTTACAGAAATACAATAATACAGCACTGTACAAAATTAAAAAAATATTACATATGGCCCAATATACCTTAAAAAGTGATTTCAAAAATGCATTAGAATCTTTAATATCAGTATTTGATATGTATCCAAATCCTCCTAACATTCCATCAACAGTTGCAGGTATTTTATCCCAATAATTTGCAGCATCTTTATAAAAATTTTCTGAGTCTGTATTCATCTAAAAATTATAACGTTTATAATATATTTTTTTAAGGCAATATTTATATCATTCAAGAAATGTGTTTCTATTGTTTAATTGTAACAAAAACATTCCTATTCTTTACAATTATATTATAATATACTGTTTATTATAAAATACGCAACTAGTAAAAATACATATTGAATTTATAATACTTGTAAAATTATTTTTATAATTTTAAATTTACAGGCAAACTTATAAATAAATGATATATGAATTATTCATGTAAATAATATTGCTTTATATTGTCATATATATTTAAACATTTGTTTACTTGTATTAACAAACCAATTTCTGCTAGAAATTTATTTCATAATAGAATAATTTTAAGAATAATAACATACTTTTTTTCAATAGTAGAAATTATAATTAAAATTATGTTTTTTAACAAAATGGATTATAAACCATGAACAGGTTACATTTAGTGACATTAAATTACAGCTTAAAATGTAATGATAGAATGTTCTTTGTGTTAAAAATAACATCAATAATAGTACGTAGCACTTACTTTTAAATAATTAATGTAATGAATGACGCATCTAAAAAATTTTGTTTACTTTCCATTCGATTTTATACATTTCGTAAAGTGAATATATATAACATATGTTTTATATGAGCAGTGCTGCCAGATTGTACCAGGGAGTACAAACTTCCATAATGCCAATGTATTCACTTTTTTTCCCCCAAAGCATCATCTTCAGCTGTGCCACACCAACTAAAACCAAGTAGCGGGTAGTTTAAAACGATGCTTATTGATGTTTACCATTACAATTATTATAATAATTAAATAAATTTATAATTAATGATACTTATTAAAATAGTATAAAAATGCAATACAAATACGTTTAATAGAGCGTTTATTTAGATAAAACAAATGCATACATTTATTTAAATACATTTTTAATATAAAAAAACACTAAAATTTTATAACAGAAATGTTAATATTTTACAAAATCTATAATTTTGTTTGTTAAACATATTTAATAAATATTTAATAGAGGTTGATTTTACATTTGCAATAATATTTCATTATATATATATAAATATCGTACAATACATATATGATTTAATAGTTAATATTATAATCATCGCAATACAACATGTAATTGTATTTTTAATATTTTTTATTTTTGTAATAAGTTGATGAAAAAATATTAAACATGACAATGCTATGTTGTATAAACATTGTATATAAATTAAAAAAATTCGAAAAAATATGAAATTTTTTTTAATCGTTTAGTTTCATTTATAAACATTATTTGTTTATGTATAAAAATACTCATTTTTTAGTAACTTTCGATAACATTTATTCTTTATAGGTGCATCATTCTCTTAATTACCTTGTGTTTTTTGAAAAATAATTTAATCATGTTAGTCTTATTATATAAATAAGATTTTGGCCAGTTTAATAAGATCATCTCTACACCTTTGATCAGAGATGATTTCTGTTCTTGGGTGAGATCGTCCAATGACCCTGGCCTCCTTTCATTACATTTGAAAGTTGTGATTTATCAAGTTGACATGTTCAATTATCATAATATTACAACAACAAATCGCTATTAGGGTAGACGCAAATCGTATTCTGACCTTGTATCGTTCTCTGACCCTAAAATGCTACTTTCAATTCGACCTTGTCAATGCAATTTGTTGACTCTAACTGGTTATTGATCTCAATTTGTTAGTTCCATTTAAGAAAAATGTACAGAAAAAAAGTATTTTTACCTGTTATTTGCATTAGTAAATGTCTGTTATTATAATCTTATGACTTATGAAATGGAACATTAAATATCATTAATCATCAACATTAATTTAAATTTTTCATTATAACTTAAAAACTTTGTATCTTAATTTATAATTTTAACATTTCTTTATTGTTAAATATATTACACAAGGTAATATAATACTTATAAGTTTATAACATTACATTAGTTTTCACATTATATATATAGATTCTTTTAAATATAAAAGTTGTTACAAATAAAAATGACTTGAATTTTTTAATAATAAAATAAATTATTCAAAATTTTGTTGTTATCATATTGTACTGAATTAACAGAATTATTTCAAATGTTTTTAATTTATGTTTCTTTTTCATGTAAGATTTATAACATGTTTTCTCCAATTTCTTTATTGTTCCTTTTACTTATTGCACATATTAACTCTATACAAACACTCGGAATAGAAATTCTGTATGGTTCAAAATAAAATGCTTTCATTTTCCATCTTTATATCAGTAATAAAAGAAAAAAAAGGTCCTTTGTAGAAAGTTTTCATCATGTTTTAAATTTATATATATTAGATGTCTTTCATAAAATAGAACAAATAAAGTTAAAAAATACATGAAATCAAAATAATATTACAATAACAATATTAAATAAAGGTTATATTTAAAAAAAAAAAAAACAAGTTTTACTTGTGTTTTACTTGTATTTTACTTTATGAAAAATAATTAGTTGTTTTTGTTGAAATAAAAATTAATAACACATTTAAATAACACTTAAATTATAGATTAGTTTGAATTAAATATTTCTTTATTATATATATTTATATATAATTACTAAATAATATATATTAATAAATAATGTGAAATCAATTTTCTTATCTAATTTTAATTATGTTTAGTTTTACAAATTCTACAGCAAAACATTTCAAAAAATACATTTGCGTATGTATACATATATATACACAAGTTTATGTATAGTTGACACATTTATAACCTATAATAAAGCATTTAAAAGTTCTATGTTCAATACAAATATTTTTATCTCTTTAAATGAATGCCAATGATTGACAAAATGTAGAAAACCTTTTCATGATACCGGAATTGCAAAAACAACTACCTAACCCTTAAAATATGACATACCTTAGAAATACAGGTGCCGCTGAGTTGATTCTCAAACCATATTTTACCATTTGGCGTATTCTTTGTTATGAAATTCAATAATATACATATACACATGACAACCATCGATAGGTCAACTTTTATACAACGAAATTTTCATGTTTTCCATAACTAAATTTTATTTCTTTTAATCCGATTGTATAAATGGACGTTGCCAGAAAACTGATTCAGCTGCAATATGATTGCTTTACCCCCACTACTTTCGTTAAATATCAACATAATGTGAAAAAAACTAGATTTGTTAAAAATCATTATTTTTCAATCATTTTTTGTGTATAAATACATATTTTTATATTGTTGTTATTATTTTATTGTGACTCACGACATGTTTATTTTAAATAATTATAATTACATTTAAATTTATAAGTAATTTGTTATTTTTAATTATTCAAAATATACTTAGTTTATTTTGAATGTTCTCGGTATAATGATTCTGAGAATTTGTTCGAATATTTTTGTTATTAGGGAAATATAAGTAAAATGAATTCAATATGGTATAATGTATATATACATATCTTACTGAAAATAATTGCAATAAACATATATTTTTAATATTTGTATTTAATGAAAGTTTTTAAAAACAAAATACTTGAGAAGTCTTTAGTAATTAGTATAAATAATGTTCTAAGCTTTAATAATTATGGTATAATACTTTACAAAAACAACTATAAAATTTATAATTATTATTTGTATTTTTACTTTATATATTGCATTGATTTATTATGAATATTAATTAAATTAGCTATTTAAATGTGATAATAAATATTTACTTACAATTAAAATAGTTATATAATACTTCTAAGAAACTTGACATTTTTTCACTTTTATAAGTTATACAAGAATACTATTAAAAAATAAATATTTATATGTACTTTATTACATAGCAAGACTAATATACACAGAATAGACCATGTCTATTGTGGATCATAACAAGATAATTTTAATATAATAAATTAAAACTGAAATGTCAGTATGTAAAAGATTAAAAATTATATAAAACAAAACTATATCAATGTCTTATTAACAGTTGTAAATTAAAATTTGTTAAAAAATACTAAACTCAAAAGATATGATAAATTTGTATAATAAATACAACGAGTTCTCAACATTATTTTATATTTTGCAAAGACAAATCACAATTAAATATAATAACATTATATACAAAAAATAATATATTACAGAGTTTATAATTAAAAATGCACAATCAGTTTGCTTTTTGGGTTTCATTATTGTGTCTTGCATGGCTCATCATTGACTCAACCCTACTTGCAGTTTCTCTAACAACGTCCGATATTTCATCTGGTAGGTGATCAAGCGTAGGTATATGAGCAGATAATCTTTTATAAACGGAATCTCTATTGCCTTCTTTTTTATTTCTTTTGTGTTCTTCATACTTTAATTGTTGTTTATAAAAGATAGCATTTTTAACAAGTTCCAGGGTATTTTCAAAACTTTTTTCAGCTCCTTGCATAGTTTTAATTGCACTAACAGCATATTCAACATCGTAGCAATGTCCTTGAAGCTGTTTTTTTAATGCCAATACTTCAACACGTTTTTCTACCATTGGTGGTAAAGCTTTACGAACATGTTCTTGCAGACGATAAAATGCCAGAGATGGTTCATTTGCAACAATATGCATATTTTCTGATATTCTTTCTGTCGCTGTCAAATATTTTTATGTGTAATAAATCATAAATTTATTTAATAATTATATATTTGGATTTAATTAAAAATTAACATGTCAATGTACATCAATATCTACTTATTTCTATTTTTTTATTATTGATTAATTATGAAAAATATATTTTTAAACAAATAAATAAAATAAGCAGTTAATTACTGATTTAACTCATTAATTTGTTCATTTAATGACTACATAAACGAATGAATGCAAAAATAGATAAAATAAAAAAGATCATTATAAGTAATATATATTTTGAAATATACCTTTTTTAACTTTAGTTTCCAGCTCTTGATCAGGTTGATAAACTTTAGCTGTCATATGAATAAATGCCATTTTCATCAATTGTTTTTTTTTTTTTTTTTATTAAAGACAAATTAATACATAGTTAAGATGTTTTGCTTATTTTAGGTTATACTCCTTTTTATTTTATTTGTACACATTTTCCATTTTATCAAACTTCATTAAATGCAACAGTTCAGTAATAAGATATATTATTTCATCCATTAAAAAAAGTTTTACTGAACTGTCAAAATAGTAACATACTTGGAACCTCTGTGGAGTAACCAGAAAAAATATTTTCAGTATATTTATATATTATGGGTAAAACAGTGACAGAATCGATGATCTCGAGATCTCGAAAAGAATCGATTATACGAAATTTAAAAGTGCATATTTTCAAATCAAATGACAAATGAGTAATTTATTGTACTTTGTTTATATAGGAAATGGTTTGCTAATATACAATAGTAAATATTTAATGTTATTAAAAACTTCAAACAGTCATAGTTGATATAAAAAATGGACTGCCCCGGAAATGACGCAAACTTGAACCAGGTAAAACGTGGCACTAAAAGCGGCGCTGTTGGCAGTTTTGTCATCTGTCGAGACAACTCAGTTTCTCATAGATGCAACTTTTACTGTGAGATTACTGTGCGCCACATGTACTAACCTCAAGATCTCAATACTTTATGTGAATTTAACTGAAATAAACATCAAGTGAGTTACTCATTTTCTATATAATACGATTATTTATTTTATATTATTATTTTCTTAAAATAAAAGAAGAATATTTATATTTTCTTTCAAATTATAATTAATATGCATGTAAGGTTTCTCTGAATAGTTTACATTACCAAGCATATGATATGTTAATATTTGATTGAAATACTTTTGTGAATAAAAATGCAAAAAATATTTTCATATAATTAGATATTATAACTCAATATTTTATTAAATTTAAATTGTTTCACAGTTGAAAAATTTATTTATAAGTAAAAAGATAGTTTTAAAAAACACTGTGAATGATTATACATTTTTATATACGTATTAATGTATAGAGATGTTTTAAAATAATTGAAAATAATTTTTGTTTATTTCAGAATGAAGTGTTGTATTTTTATAACGTTGTTAGTTGTCTCAATAGCAACTATACATGGTGAGGAAGAAACTGAAGGTGCTAGGTTATTGATAGCTAAACATATCCTTAATAAATATCTTGTTGAGAAAATGGATTGTGTGATCAAGGTAAATTATGTGTACAATATATGTACTTTTCATAATAATTTAAATCATGTTTCTTTTATTATAAAAGATTATTTTTTCAGAATGTCAGTTTTTTATAATTGTATAATAATTGAACAAATGTTTCTTTTTATTAATATAGTATACTATTTTTAACATCGGAGACACAGCTGCATTAGATGTGGATATCATTGATAATTCTTTCCCTGAAGAGGATTTTGATACTTCCAAAATACAAATAATAAATGGTAGATTCGACCGTGTACCTCCTAATACCAATTTTAGTCATACAATTTCTGTTATACCACTTAAAGCGGGTTACTACAACTTCACATCTGCTGAGGTACATTATAGGCGTAAAGAAGATGACACCACAGTACAAGTTGCTTACAGCAGTGAACCTGGTTCAGCTTACTTTATTCCTTTCAGAGAATATGACAAGAGATTTTCTTCCCATGTTGTAAGTTAAAGTTTAATTATAGTTTAACATTGAAAAATTCACAACTTAGTTAATGATATAAATAAAAAAGGAACAACATTAAACGTTAAAAAAAAAAATAGAAATACATTTTCAATGTGGTAATGAAAATATTTGTTATTACAGATTGATTGGGTTTCGTTTGCTGTGATGACTCTCCCATCTTTAGTGATTCCATTTATTTTATGGTTCAATAGTAAAACTAAATATGAATCATTATTAAAGTCTAGTAAAAAGCATTAATCAAACTGCTCACAAAAATTCTCAATTAATTCATAAATCTTCATTGTCTATGTTAATGGTTACAAGTAAATTTATTTTTGCTGGTATGTCTGTGCGATGTGTGTTTGTTTCTTGATTTTGTAATAATATTATTTATAAAAAAATATAGATCATGAAAAATAACAACATTGTTTTTCTTTTTATAAACAACAAAATTTACTTTATTCACGCGTAAAAGTTTATTTAAAAACGTAGTCACACAAACGCAACATTAATTTATTTTCGTTGTTACTCTCGTTGAGAGTGACTTACAAAAATATGTCTTGCTATATCTGTACATTCTTGTTTGTATTATTTTTGTACAAATGCTGAGATTTTCATTTTTACTTGTAACTTAAAAGTAATCACAATTAGCAGCGAAGTTTATTTACATGGTTATTTCATTTTTTTACCAGTTTCAGTTTTATTATAATAATTTTCATAATACGGTTAAACAAAAATTAAATTAATCACTAAAGTAATATTTTTGAGATATATAAAACAAATGGTTCATTTTTTATAGAAAATATTACAGTCCTGAAAGTCTAATTATAAAAAGTAAAAATTCCGCTTTTCTTATAGTTATAATGATCGGTAACAATTTTTCGACCTGTAAAAAACATGAAATATTTATATTATAATTATTAAAATAATCTCATACGTGAAAAGTCCGCAGCTTGCAACTAACTATCATCTGTTGATTTTTGTTAATTACATTTATTTACAAAGTACAAAAACTCGTTTTTTGTGGCTCATCAGTCTTCTATGGAAATTTAAATTTATATTGATGAAATATGAATTGATTTATTTCTTCGTGCGTTTGGAGTGTAATAACCTCGAGGATCACCATAGACTGGCTCAAATGCTGAGAACGGTTTGTGTGGTGACATTCCAGAAGTATTTAAGCCACTAGAGTTCAAAGAATTCATGGAATTTATTGTGTTTGAAGGAGTACAAGGTACTGAAGACTTTTTTATAGGTGTTTGATATTTATCAGCTGAAACAATAAAAAATTATAATATCACGCATTTTTTAATTTCTTATTTTTTCCTTAGTTTTAAATTTGCTTACCAAAAACAGATCTATTTTTGACAATCAAATCTGTGCTTACTATTCTCGTTTTCCAGTCTGTAATAGAATGACATGTATTTTATGAGTTGTTTTCAGTTTAGTTGGTATTATGGTTATATATTAAAAATTACGATTAACTTACAATAAAATAAAGATAATAATATAGTAAATATTGTTCCAATCAAATATTTGTAAGCACAAAGCAATTCAAAACAAGGAATATATTGCCAACCAGTAAATTGTTCATGTTTTGATATTCGAATATAGAGCTAAAACATAAAACAATACATTTACTTAACATTTGATAAAATCATTTAATATTATGCGATTAAAATACAAACTTACGGAAATGTTCTGTTTTGTGAGATCGTTAATAATAATAACTTTCTGTCTTTGTACTTCTTCATAGCCTCGCATTAAAGTCAGTTTATATTGTATAAAATTTGTTGATACCATGTGTTCCGCTACAGTTATTTGATCTGGACATTCAATCTATAATATAAAAATATTAATTAATTTTGTATATCAAAATAATCTTTCTGTAAAGGGAAACAAGAATTTTATTTTACCGTCAAATGCTCCAAAACACTCGACACACCATGAATATCTAATAAAGCAACTGACACTGTGTTAGAATGAGAATTAACAAATACTATTTCTTTGGTGTTGATATAAACTGGAGGGAAAAATGTAACTTCAATAGAATTAGATTCAATGTCTCGACTAACTGCATTTATGCGAACTTTTGTTTCACATACACTGGTCTCAATACTTGGTGGTCCAATCGGAATAATATCACAGAAATAAAAACCTAAAAGTGAATATTATATAAATTATAATAATGATTTTCACTATATTAAAATTTTTATTTAAAAAATTGATGTATTGAAGTATATAACATTACAAAGATGTTAATAATAATACAGACTTTAAATACTAAAAATACAAAGATAAATAGAATAATAAGAATGAATAATTATTATTTGTAGATATTTTAATTGATATCATATATTGTAAAATTACTAACATTTAAGATTGTATTTAAACAAAGTGATACAAAAATAAACAAAGTGACTTGTTTTGAGCTTATTTTTATATTTTTAATTTATATATTATCTAACTGTACTAATTTGGTTTACATTAAAATATATAAGTATAAATTCACTTAATTTGATAAAAAATTACATTTATTATACAAAAATATTTAAAAATATAATTTACCTGATTTTATATCAAATCTTGGTTTAGCAAAAAATAGATCATGAATTGATGTTCCTGATAATTGAGTAACAAAATGGATGTTACAAGTAAAAGGATATGAATTTAGTGAGAATGATGTTTGTGTTCTGCAACCACCTAAACCTCGTGAAAGAATATTATTTTCCTTTATTATCTCATCTTTTCCTTTGAGAATAAGAGGTACACTGAATATCTCCATTCCAGTTATATTTTTTCCTCTTAGATGCACTAAAGTAATCTAATTACAAATAAGTAATTATTTAATTTTATTTAAACATAATTTTAATTTAAAAGATATTTTATTATTTACACCAAAATAATTTTCACCGTTTCAATAGGCTGTACATGAACTTCAAGTTCATTTTGAAGATGAGTTGTCAAACTTTGTTTCACACGAGAATGACCTGGACTACGAGCTTTACCAATTCCAGTAACAGCGTCTATAGACAATACTTCTGGAGCTGAAGATTTCCAGTATCCTGGATCTCCATCAGCAGATAATAAAGGCATTGAAAAGCATACTATATCTCCAACAGTTATTAATGTCTAATAAAGAAAATTTGTTCATTGAATAAATGCATTAATTTTGAACAAGTTTAATTAACAAAATTTCAAAAAACTTTAAAGTGTAACCTTAGTTGGGAATAAAATGTCTCCAATCATCATATGCACGTAATCAAACATTCCGTTAGGATGTTTTTCATTGAAAATTTTCCAAATTAAATCTCCATCATGCAAAAATTTAATAGAAAATTCATTATCTTCTACTTGTGACAAAGATACTGCATCTCCTCTGTTAAAGGTCGTTTTCACAGTCACATTAGCTGCATCGAATTTGGAACCTATATTGTCAAAAAATTCAACATAATATTTGAATTCCATTCCTTTTGGTAATTTATTTAATTCTTCACCACTTCTTAGACGAACTTTTGATTTTAAGGATAACATCATATAATGTACAGGTTTTACCTAAAATTTTAAATAATAAATTTAAAAAATAGTTTTTACCTGTTCATATCATAGAAAGTATATATGTTTTAATATTAGTTATAGCATAATTACAAAGTAAAATTATCACTTAAAACAAATTAAAAAATGTTAATTAAAAAGCATTCTTACATCGATAACAATTGGAATAGTTTGCTTCAGTCCATAAGTTTCTACATTTGTAATAAAAATGACTGTTTTGCCTAAATTATCTCCAGATCTTATAATCCCATTTTTATCCAAATTAATAATTTTAGTATTTAGAGCACCACCGTCCTCCTCTACGATATAGTCCGCTGCCATTTTTGACACTACTCTATAACTAGTGACTCCTCCCAGATTATCTTTATTCGTACTTAGTTTCATTACAGAATGTGGTGCCATTAGAATAGTAGGAACTCCATCATATAATTTATTACTTTTAACTAATTTCAGCTCTTCAAATACTTCGAATTTCAAAGATGCAGTATAAACTCTTTCTCCATCACAAATGAAAGTAGCTCTATGACAAGGAATCGCAACACTTAAATTAAGTGTTACTGTACCAGACTGTAATGCCTTTGCTCTTAACATGACCTCATTCTTGTTTTTAATATTAATCCCGGTTCCTTCGTACATGTTTACTAATTTTACTACCTCTGAGTCACTAGAACTCCAAGAAAATGCCATAGGTGTTTTTAAAGCCCCAATTACTAAAGGTGTAAGATGATCCGGTATTCCAAAAGCCCAGAGAGGTATAATAGCACCTACTTTGACCCTTGTGATTGGTGAAACTATTCGAATCCCCTCAAGAACACTAACGGTAATTTCAGCTTGATCTTCTGAGTAAATAACTTTGTTTCCCTTAGAATCAGTACCAACTGCTCTTGCAGTAATGGTAGATCTACCATTAGCTTTCCCTTCTAAAATGCCATTGTTTTCTACATCTACAATTTGTCTATCACTTGTAAGAAATTCAATTTCAGTATTTTTTGGTCCACCAACTGTTAAAACTTGATACATAGTTCCTCGTAAAATCGTCAAACTGTTTGGAATAATTTTCAAGGGTGAAAAAACTTGTATACCTATTGGTTCACTCTCAATTATTTGATCTGCGTGACCACTTCGAAATATTATTTGAGTTTCGCCTTCTTCAAGGCCATGGATTGTGTATCGTAATACATTTGGATGCATTGAATGAGACATTTTTTCATCAGATTCTATGTGAATAAAACCATTTTCTATATCATAACTAATATTGACGACATTAGCTGATAAGAGTTCAATTACATAACCATTAGTATCATAAAGCGAGAGAACTGCAGTTATACAAGAACCGACTTGAACTTTAGTTAAAGTTTCTACTTCGAGAGAGCCAAGTTGTTGTACTTCAATATTAACTTCAGCGGGTCGGGTGGATGTCAAACATAAATCTTCAAGAATTAACTGCAGAGTGCCTGCTTTTTTAGGAATCACACTAATCCAACGAGTGGGCTCAACATAACGAATTTCTGCAATTTCTGGAGTACTAAGGATGAAATCGTAATAACCTGAACCTTGAGTTACTTTGAGTTCGTATTTGTTGTTTGGGTCATTTAGAATTCTGAAAATAAACAATTAATATGAAAATAACAAATTTGAACATAGATAATATTAAAATTAAACAATGAAACAAGATTTTAACTACTGAATAATTCTTTTTTAAATTATATTTGAAAACGTAGCAAATTTAAAAATTCATTTTCTGCATTTATTTTATTTTTAGGTGTCGTTTAATAACTCATTAAAACGAAAAAATTACCTAATATCATTTGGAATAATCGTAGTATCATTCACTAATCCAATTAACAAAGTAGTCTCGATCAATGGTGTTGACCACATTCCTTGTCCATCCTTAACTGGAAATGATGGCCATTCAGGAGCAATTTTCATCTTTGCTAGCATAATTTTCTGGTAACCAATAATTTTAACTTTCACTATCATAGACTCAACGTTTCTATATGGTAGCACCAACTGGTAATGGTATTTCGGTAATGTCACTTGATAATCTATAAAAGTCTCTTCTAATGAACCTGTTGCTACTTGAACTGCACCTGATCCAGTTGGTTGAATACTCCAGTCAATATGTAAAGTACTTATATTATCAAATCTTCTTCCATCTTCATCTTCAACCACCACAATTAACTTAATAATTTCATCACTATGAGCAATGACTTTATCACCATTTTTATTTAGTGGACAGTTTTCGTGATTGTTAAATTCTGGATGCAAATGTATATATCTGGGTTTTGCGCAAATCACAGTAACAGTTTGTATAGCTTCGATTTGTTTGCAAGTAGATAGAAGAGGAACATTTGCAACTGAATACGTCACTGTAGCTTGTCCAAGTGCTTTACAAAAAACTTGATAAATGACAACTTCTGAATGACCTAATTCTGATTTTTCTTGTATTTTGTGTTCAGTAACTTGTACGATTTCAGGATGATCCACTGTAACTACTTTAGAATAACCTTTTAAACTTCCTAACCATGGTCTTGGACCTCCTGTAAAAACAATTTTCCTTGAAGATCCTACACTTAACAAAGTTCTTGACAATTCTGGATATGCGACTGATAATGGTTCATACGTTGCAACAGTCACGTTGTCTGATAAGACATAACCATTCACGTTATAAGAGATGGTGACTACGGAAGTTCCGGTACTTTGTCCAGTGATCGATATAGTTGAACACGCAATTCCAACTGGAGTTTGAGGAAATTCATAATCATCCCCATAAGTATCATTACCAGAGTTTAAAATAAAGTTACGATCGGATATATAAATGTTAAATGGAACATGTTTACAATCATCAAAAGGAATCTCTCGAAGTTTAGAACCATCAGTGTACTCGCCAAAAAGCGAAACTTGGAGGTACAAACGTTCACCTATAGGGACTTCTAAGGTATATTCTGTGATTTCGAGTCTAGTTGGGGAAAGCACATGAACTTTACCGATGTCTCGGTTATTTGGATTACGAGCCATAGAAACTACTACATCAGTAGAACCTTCTTGCACTATTTTGACTACACCATTTTGCGATACTGTAGCAATGGAAGGTTGTCGACTACTCCATACATAAGATCCATCACCACCAGATGCTTTAAATATAATGTCAGACCTAAAAATGATATTCATTTATTTAATAATGCAATAGCTGTTTAAAAAAAAAAATTTTTTTCTGTTAACAAAATATTTATTAATATATGTATTTTAATATTAGGAAATTATATAAAGTTATATATCTATTTTAATAGTGTTTACCTTAATTTTCTATTAGAATCCCAAGGCAAGGCTAAAACATGAGGATTTATGATTACTTCTGAATTAATTGTCAATTCTGTTGTTGCTGTTAATTTTTGGGGTAAAGATATTTTTCTTCCTCTATAATCAACAACGCCATAAAGAACGGCTTCTACTTGTGTAACACCGCTTTTGAGAGGAATGACAATTTTATGAGTGCCATTTTTCGTTTGTAATCTGGTATTGAAATATTTGTCATCTATTTTTAATGTTGCCTCTACATTATCACCGATATAAAATTTGTGGTCTTTGCTGGAAAGTATACAAATTGATCATTTCCATAACTACTCAAATAGTAAAAATATTTATAACTGTTATAAATAAAATATACCTGTTAAACATTTCAATAGTGATTTCATGGATATATCCAACAATCATATATCGACTTCTGTGAGGTAAAACTGCAATTGAAATGTAAGCAACATCTTCTACACTAACTTCAGCAGTTGGCAAAATGACACCGTAATCTTCATTAACATTTTTATCGTGTAATTGAACTTTAGTTCTACCATGCATCAAAGCATAAGCAGTGCCTTTATCATTGTTAATTTCCAAAACTTCTTCAAGTTCTGCTTGTAAATAATATTGACTTGATGGTAATTTAATTTCTTCTAAACGTCCTTGATGAACCTAATTTTAATATACAATTTTATTACAACAGACAACATTTTATGATAATTATTATTATAATTAATAATATTATTTTTTTATTAAATTTTATTAAACATGTCAATTTATTTTTGATTTATACATACTTGCATAATTTTGTACTTGAAACTATCGTACTGCATGACAGTCACATTGGCAGGAATTATAATAAGATTGTCAATAACTATTAATTCTACTTCTACAGGCAATACATGCTTATATTCCTTGTGCATCAGTCTTACGGATACCTGAAATATATTTGATTAATTAAGATATATATTTATAATAATAAATAAAGTGTAAATTAGATTACAATTTCAGTTAAAAAAAAAAGATTATTAAATAATTTTTTACATACTTTAGCAGTGCCTGTTTTCACTCCTTCCATTAATACAATGTTCCCCATTTTACCAATTTTATCCAACATTGCAACTGTATTGGGTGTTTCATAAGGAGATTCTTCAAATGTCATAAAGCGTAAAACACTATCAGATAAATCAGTTTCACTATGCGTTCCTCTTTTATTCGTGTTACTCATTGACCAGGCAAATTCTATTCCAGCAAGTGTTGTGAATTCATTACCTATAGATAAACTTTCATTGTAAAATACATAGTTATAATTTAAGTATTATCATGTACTGAACATTGTTTGTTGTAAATAAAAAAATTCTTTTGATTATAAAACTTATTTTTATTTTTAGTTACAATAGAAAATTATATATAAAAGTGTTAATTTAAGTAGACATACTATGGATATACCTCCTAGTTAATCCTTTCTAGCTAAAGTTTAGAAATTCTTACGGTAGTTGCAAAAATAATAGTTAAAGAAATCAATGAATGAAATTATTTTCTGATTATCTGATTATTTGTTTTTAGGAGAATACCACGCAAAAAATCATCATTTTTAAAAAAAATGAATTGTTGTTGCAAGAAAATGCGTTTTTTTATCATCACATTTAAACAAAAATTTTTTTCACTACAAATAATTGTTAAATACTAATTAATATTTTACAATTAAAAATATATTTTATTAGTATAAAATATTATATTCAAGCGAAAAAATCATAATAATGGAAAAATTGCTTAAATGAAAAATATTAAACTTTTGTTATACTGTGTAGTCTAGATAAAATCCTCTATTTTCTAATTAACTAAGAATAATTGGAATGTATTGGAATTTTTACAACATTAAAAAATGGTGTAATATTATTTTATCTTGCATGAAATGCTATAATATTCAAGTAATGTAAATATCCAAATTTTATAATTTTTTTCTCTGTATTTTCCTGTAATATTATTTAGATGGGATAATAGTTTTACTATAAAATGATATATAACAAATTATAAAGCAATCTTATAAAAATGTAAAATATTGTTACCTTGCAAGAGATTGTTTAATTTTTCTTAAATTATTATAATATTATGTGTATTAT
>JABFOX010000004.1:0-34297 GCA_022817665.1 Axea sp. ZL-2020
GAAGGACGAGAGTAGTCCATCACATTATCGAGAACTAGGACGCGAGGGGGTGGATCAGGGTCAATCTCTAATAACAGAGATAGGACTGCAAACTGGCCAAAACTCATTTCGCCGGATTTCTTGCGGATTGATTATCCAAGACGTAATTCTCACCAAGAAAAATATCGTTCTGTAAGAAACACTCGTAATCTTGCGTCCAAATTATATCAGAAATATATTTGACTGGTGTACAAGCCCGTTTGAAATACGAATCAATAAGCTGAAGGTCATCAATTTGATCATTTACTGTAACTGAATATCGAGGGATGAGATTCGAAATCAAGAACTCCGAAGGGAATAGAAAAGTGTTGCGTCCACTTCGTAGTTTCTGGACCACTCTGAATAAATCTCTTCGAGTACTGATCAAGTACTAAACAAATCATGAAGCGCAGCATCAACGCTTCCATTAAAATATCACCATGGAGAGCTCTCATTGCGATGTCATTAAGAACAATGGGTCTGTTTGAATTATAAGACTTTGCGTGGTGTGAAAGTGTTTTAAACAAAATTTAAAAAAAGTTAAAAAAAAAACCGTATTGTGTTACGAATGCGTAACGCGGGGCGCGGGTTCTCATTTAAAATCAAACTGTTGTTATTCGTTTCTTCACTTTAGGAGGGTGAATTTTTTACACAGTCTGGTAGCCCCTTTGAAAGTATCGACGGTTTATTTGGAACATTTTTGTCGACTATTTGTTGAGTTAAAACAAACACAACGTATATGTTAGTTGCACTCCGTTTTATTTAATGGTTGTTCAGAATTTGCTGAATGCAAATTAGTAAACAAATAATTTTCTTTTTTGAAATGGTATTTATATAAAACTACATATACGCATAGGAGCTATGCTTTGGTGACCGAAAATATCGATGTGTTGTAGATTCTTTCTTTTCGATAAAACATTTTACTGATATTACAAGTTAAATATTTATTATAGGAGAGATTCCAGATGTAAAAAGATTTGCACTTTCTACTATTAATAATTTTATTATTAAATAAGCTCCATCCCTCTCGATATTAATTGTGGGATTTTGTAGTCGTAGAATGTGAAGATTAAAAAAGTAATTTGAATAGTTTAACTTAAATTGTTTATGTATTTTGCAATGCACATTGTTTATGTTTTGTGTAGTTAAAATTGGGGTCGTGAAAAATGAATTGCTATGATATGAGTTCTAATTTCTTAGAAAAAGGGAGAAATATCTGTGCAAATACTTTATTTGTAACAAAAAGATTTGGAGTAAAATTTTTATAAATTTGATTTATTTGGTAAACACAAGACTTGTCGAATTACGTGTTGATATTTTAATAATTAATATTTCATGAACGAATTTGTTTCTGAAACAACTAACTGTGTAATGTGTAATATTGAAAACAGTCTAAATGAAAACTAACGATATTTATTTTAATATTATTGAGTATTTTGTTATTTTAAATATTAATTACATCTTAAAATAAAAATAGATTATTAAACAGTATTAAAGAAAAAATGGCAATTTACAAGAAAATTTATGCAATTTTGAAAATTATACTACTTCCCGTTGTGGTAATGAATGAAAATTATAAAAATGTGTTACGTTTTTCGTGACTCCAAAATTGTTTACAAATATTTCACAAACAATTTGTTTTTATTTTGTTATTTATATAAGAAAATAAAAAAAATAGTTATTTTATACGCTTGCAATAGTTCATGCTAAAATATTTTTAAAATGTTATAAAACTAAAGAATATTTATCAATAATTTCAATAGTTCCTAACATAAACTGACATGCAATTATACAGTATTTAACTGCAGTCTAGTTAAAAGCTGAAAATAATTTTTGCCAAGAAAACCATTAAGTAATAACGACACCAATGAAACAGTTTGATGGATCAATTTTTTACTATCGTTATTACAATGAAAAATAATAAATCATTCGTTGAAATAACACATTTTAATTACAAATTACACCTACATTTATAAGTTACAAATGATATTAAATGCGCAGTGTTATACGCTATCATACGTGAAATAAAATTAAATAAGCCTAAGTTAACATTCATCGGACGAAAAGTTTTTGAACTCAATTGTACAAACGAAGAACTTCAGTTATTAATTAAACAAATTTTTATCAAGAAGATTTTTAATGAATGTATTATTCATGAGCACCATTCCCGGTTGTGAGATTTCAAATTCAAACTTATCACATAAATAAAACCATCCGAGTAAAACTGCCAATACTTTGGCTTTAAGTTACAAAGTGTTAAGAAAAATGTTTCTAAAATGAGCGTTCTCGCATTGCTGAATTTAAAAAATACTTAGTGGGTAGGTTTAACCTAATTTTCAATCCAACGAAATTTGTTTATTTGCATGAAACGAATTCAAAACACGTTTGCAACGAGTGATATTCATGGGATAACAAATTACACGCATTAACACATTTAACTAATTCCGATTTAATTACACATTGTCGATTACAATTGATAATACTTGTAGCTTTCAAGTTGTTATATTATATTAAGGTATCAAGAGAGAACTCTGCTTTAAATGTTCCAAAACTATTCCGAAGTAATGCACTGAAAAACAAGTTCTGATTAAACATTGCAATATTAACTGCAAACCGCTCGTGTAATAGAAGAAACTTTTACACGAAAAAATTGGAGTAAATCTTATAGTAAATCTTGAACGTTAAATATATCAAAGTAACATTTCGAAATAAAGTTGACTGATTTGTGGTAAACAAGTCTATACAGTTTATTTATTCGCTTGATATTTATTATCGATATATTGCTCAAAATATAGTGCAGCTTGATTTTGCATGAACATTTATTTACATGTTCCAACATTTATAGCACTTTCGTTTTCTATAAAACAATTTCTCCTTCTGCATATATTACCCAAAATTCGTTTCTGAAACTCAAGACCATTTCAATTATCACGATCAAAATATGATAAATATTTGTAACTCTGTCTTTCTCCACGGAAATTGATTAAACATAATTTACTTCCGACGTCGGTTCTTTAATATCAAGGAAGAATGCCTGAAGTTCTCCTGGAATTGCTTTTTCGTATTTTGCTTCGTTTTAATTTCGTTTCAGTTTCATCTCAGTTCAATTTCAACTTCATTTTGACTTTACTGCGACTTCTTTTTGGCGTCGCTTCAATTTTATTTCAGTTTTGTTTTGGTTTCGTTTATATTGGAATATGCATGAAACTGAAACGAAATTAAAATGAAAACAAAGCGAAGCATCAAAGTAATTCTATTCCTCTGTTTGGCAAAAAAAATAGACCAATTTTCATCATTTTTATTATAACAATTTGACGTGAAAGGAAATTAAAATGGTGAGCACAAATTTATTAATCAAGTAAATTAATGTTTCCCACGCAGTTCCCAAATGAAAACTACTAATCAATATTATTAGAACACTTTCTGTAACGATGCATGTGGTGTCTGTCAATCGTTGTCCCTTTTTTTCATTCCTTTTCGTCACGCTAAAATATTCCTGTAGGGAAACAAATATAAATCTAATGGTGCGTAGATGGATACCCAAATTGAAATGATTTCCGACAGTAACATTAATAAAGCATTATTTCAATTTGTGTAATTACCTGCCCACTGCGAGATTTATATGTGGCTATTATATTTGCTGATAAACCTATTTACAGATAAAGAAAAACAATGCCAAAATTGGACAAATCAGTGACAGAACACGCGTAGACACAGAAATAATTCTATTGGCATTTAAACGTATTATGCAACTTGTTTATTATTTACTATTCTTATTTTGTCGTGGACGATGCTTTCGGCATTCAAATTGTAACAACAAATGTAATCTCATGAAACTTTCCTTGAAAAAGAAGCAAGAAAGAAAATTAGCTTCAAACGAAATATTTTTCATATTTTTTTACAACTGTACGAAAGACCACTTCTTTCTAACGCATTTTGGTAAAATGCTTATACCTGGAATTCACTGTTATTTATTTTTATATCATTTTTTAAGGCCATTAGGAACATGTATAATTATTATTTAAATTATACTAATGAAAGTTGAACTTTTTGCTTGTTTAATTAAAATACATATAAATAAAATTCATATAGTCAATTCTGCCCACAAATTCAGTTATGACAATATCAAGGCATTATGTAATGAAAATAAAGATTAAAAAAATTAACTAAAATTATAGAAATAATATAAAAGACTAATTCAGTTAATTACTTCTTACTTAAGAAACACAGCCGTCGGATATTTACGGCTTCTCAACTGCAAAAACGAGCGACACTTTGCGATTGGTACGTAATCGTAATTGCTCGATTAATCCGTAAATCTAATTCAACCTAATTGTAATATATAGTGCAATAAAAGCGAAATATTAATCACCAGCGGACAAAATTATGATGGATAATGACACGAAAAACATAAATGCATAATAGAAAAGAAATGCAGTGAGAAGTCACGTAACTTGACGCTTTTTCTTTGTTTTTATCGCGCGTTTATGCTACTCGTATGCGTGTAGATTTAGCGCCAAGTATATATCGATTCAGCATCGAATATTTTTCCTGTGTTAAATTACAATCGAAGTATATAAACTTAGGAATCGTTCACGACCAAGCGAACAGTCGCATTAGTATCAAATAATGCATCGAGTTCGTTTTAAAATATAATACCTGTTTTGCATTTACCTTATACATTTCACATCAATTTTATCAATTTCATGACCAACAGACGTGATTATGGCAAGCGGTTCGTTACGTCACTTGTGTGAAACCAGCTACTCGCATCTCTCGGAGCTGCATTGATTTGCGTTGTAAACTATATTCTTTTTTTTTTCTTTTAAACACGTACCGTAAAACTGCTGCATTTCTCAATTATTTTTAGAGAGATAAGAAGCTTTTCTCACTGAAAACGGTGAAAGAACGAACAACTTTGACCGTGCGCGCGTGTGTGTGTTTTCGTTTGCCGGCGCTTTATTTATAGATAAAATACCATTTAGATGAAATAGACTTTCTAATTCAGGAACACAATAACTTATTTTAAGCTGCACAAGTCGAATTAAACAATTTGCTCTCGCGTCCGGAAAAAGGTGGAGTGAGATGGAATACACAAATTTTGCGTCGCTGCACACACGCGTTATTTCGAAACCAGTCCAACACCGATAAACCGATGATACAAATAAATTCGCTTTGTTTGAAAGACAACCCGTGTATTTCACTTTCGTACGCGCGAAGTTTGCGACGAAAAACAAAAACAAGTTCAACGGTGGAAAATTTGTCGATGATCTTGTTGATTCGTCGATTGCAAATCGGCGTTCGTCGCATTGCACTTACGCGTGAGAAATTAGTCGCGACGTGCAAATTTCTGAATCGACGCGAGCGATTGGTTTTTGAAGAGTGAAAAGGTAAGGGTGTCAATAATTGGGTCATTGATAATCGCGGCTGTCTGTTCTTTCGACAGCCGATGAGTAAAACGAATAATGATTCATTTAATTATGTTTAAAAGCGCATCAACTATAACGCGGACTGACATTTAGCGGCAAGGTTGTCAACTAATTTCTGTGCACGAAGGGTTAATCAATAACTATTTCTCAATCCATAATTTAATGACGTTGCTTCGTGTTTACAAACACTCGAGCACAGTGTACCGACCTGTTAATTTGACTGGTATTCGGTTATTATGTCGCAGCGTCGTAATTATCAGTAAAAGAAGATTGCCATTAATGGGTCCTTATGCCGTTGACGTACAAAAAGCGTTGCTTCGTCTCGAATTTTTTCCTCACGCTGGGTTAAAGATATCAACTTCCCGGTTTTTTTGCATTATTTATTGATACTTTTTCTATACGATTTTTTCTTTTCTTTTTATACAAAAGTTTCCCGTATCGGTCGAGTTATCATGGCGAGGATGTCCGGGTGCAGCTGTCAAGGGATTTGAGGATTAGTGATGTCCTGTACATCTGATATGAAAAAAGTCAATTGATTAGGAAATTAGATGAAATTATCCGGAGCTTGAAACAGGGTTTGGGTCAATGGGCCAATTGCTAACAAAATGGAGGTCATTTGAAAAGTCATTTTTTGATCTTTCTATTGGAATTGAGGGATGTATCGAAATATTTATTATTGCAAAATATGTGATACAGGTCACAGCAAAAATACTTTAATTCTTTTTACTCTACGTTTGTTTTGATTTAAAAAACAATTTAAGTGGTTCGGATGACTAGTTCCTGAGGAATATTCAAATTAAGTACGTAAAACATGAAATTGAGAAAAACGCGTTTAAAGTTTTGGAATAGTTTTACTACGTGATAAATGTTTTTTTTTTTTTTTTTTTTCGGCGCCATACAATATATTTCTCTCTTCCACATAGAAATCGTATCGTCAAATTTTCGAGAATTTGTAAAATCAACCAATTCCCGAAATCACCGAGCGTTCAGACGCGCCCGAACGGACATTTTTCAGGCATTGCACTATCACATTAAACATTAAAAAAAGTACATGTGGAATTGGATTTCGACCGAATCACTTTACAGGGGCATTTTACATACGTCAAGGATTCAAAATATGTGACTGTGCGAGGTCCCCTTAACTTTACGGATTCAGTCACTTTGCTCGCAAATTTTCGAAACTCCGTATCCTGAACTTTAAGATTCAGAAATAAATTCGCTTGAGGCTTTTTAAACTTTAATCAAGTTTCGATACTTTTCAACATTTCTGAATGCAAAATTTTGGATACATTTGGAGAGTATAAAATTGTGTTCCGAACAAATAATCCGAGTTGTGGAACTTTGCGAAGTTTGGCTTGCATTAGTATAATTCGCGGACAAATTTACAGTAATTTTTCGGCATTGTGTTTCTTTAATTTATTTTTTTCGCTTATCGCGCGTAACTGACAATTTAAAATACTGTTCCAAATTGGTACAAATCAGTGAGTTTCATAAAGTTACTTCAATCTGAATGCACGTTTATGATCGAACAGGCCTGTACTGTATTAAACCGACACTGATGAAGTCATTAAATGCTGTACATTTTTCTAAGTTAATTAAGTATTCATTTCTTCATTTTTTTTAATACGCTGATATAGTCGGAGAATCAATTTATAGAGGAACAAACTTTTCGTATAATGACCGCTATTAAATACGCGAATAAACACATGATAAATTTAATACCAAAGTGAAAATAACATTTTTTTTGTGCTTGTAATGAAAAATATACTGTCAAGATGCGGCACTGATTTTTTGATAAAGATACATTCCATTGAAGCGCACATCAGCTCATCCCTTTATAAAAAATCAACTTCTATCCAATTATCGATTTAAAAGCAAATTTTACCGGTTTTGCACCATGAAATAATTTTACGTCCTATGAGATTAAAGACATTACCTGCATTACAACTCATGCATGCAATACTATATATTGATCTTACAAAAAATATTATATATCGAGCAATAAATCATTGCTGCTCTAAATACCAATTCTCGTATTCATTTTTTTACTATTATTTTATTTATTTTCTATCTTTTTATTCTTTATTAACGCACGAGTGCGTTACGGCGCGCAAATAGAACTTTTTATCGTTACTGAATTCGTGTAAACTGAGCATTATTTTTAATTAAAAAAAAAAAGAAAAAATGTTTGTCCGTTAGAATGCGCAATGAAATTTGTTGAATAATTAAACCTGCTGTTGTTTTCGACGTTTCACAATTATTTTAATCGACGAATACAAGTACGCGTAACTGTATTTTAATATATAAAAGTAAGTGTTACTGTTTAATAAAGGCGCTTGAAGCTTATCCCTTTTGTGGCCAGAGTTGCACGAACGATAAAAACCTTTGTGAAGCCTTATTAAGCTTACCTTGTTTAAACCCCATTCAAGTCCAGAGGAACTTTGCTAAAAGTCAATGAGGTTTACCGCGTTCATACGCGGCTTAGCACATTGGGTGGGCTATGAAAAATTGAATCACTTTTCTACTCGCATCATGATAAATTAATCGTTGTAAACCCATTACAGTTATCATATAGAACAAGGTAAATCGCCGGTCAATTTTTTTCCAACCGAACCTCAGAGAGAAATATTACAGAGTGAATTGAAACGCGTAAACGAAAAAGTATCGTTTTTGAAGTTCATCGTAATACATTGTACAATTTTCAGTTATATTAGTTGTATACAGTAATTTGTAAAAAGAAGAGATAAAAAAAACAGCCTGACTTGTTCCTCTGATAGCTACGCAATTTTTCCGAGGCATTGCAATTGGTTTGACAAGTTTTCCTTCTGTAAAATTTCTTAAAAAGTTGTTATCATGATCACCCATCTAATTACAAACTACCGCTAATTCGGCTTGTTTTAAAGTTCACTTTAAGTGCTGAGTACGTAATTAACGCAAAGGTACTTACATTTTTAATAGAGCAAAGAGCAAAAAGCAACTTTATAAATTTTATCGAATTGAATAACACGGGTGTCTCTGTGTCTTGGGGGTTTCATGATTAAAGGAACGACGAAATAATTGAACAATCTTTAATTCGAATGGTTCTGTTTATTGCATTACGCGTTTTCTTTACAATACTCGTGATAATTAGTCAGCTCACGCAGAAAGTGACAATTGGCCAAATATTCTTCTGTATCTGGACCGTTGGTAAATCATTATCATCAAGGCTTGGTCCAATTTTCAAATGTCCAAATTTCAAAATGAAACAATATTTTAAGTTGGTTCATTGTCCATATCTGACACTCGGCCAACGTATGCTACAGATGTAAAATTCATGTAAATACCAGTAACAAACATTGGCTTAACATCAATCTCGAATAACTTTTCCCTTTCAATGACGAACATCAACTATGTGTCACTTTATTATGTTGCTTCAATATTTGTTTCTGTTACCAAATTTATTTGACCATTCAACGATATCAATACGAATATGTAGATTACAGTACGATTATATAGAAATATTGATGCTGATTTTCAAAATTCTTCAAATTAACAAGAATAATTTGGTTGCATACATTATTACGATTATTGGCGTCTGTGTTTATATAATATATGTGGATTTGATTTCATGTGTAGTATTTCCGATATATTTCTTTTTTAATCATTTGTATCATAATTTAAAATTGTTGTACTATTCCAATTCATATTGTGATTATGTTTTAAAATATGACTGATTGTAAAACATATATATTTGTTTTCTTTTGTTTATATTATTTTTATGTTCATTAAGGTCAGCTCTTAATTTTTATTTTGTATTATCATTTTATGAATTGTTCGTAATAGGTAACGAGTCAATCTCATTAGCAAATGCTTGTCCAACATTTGTTACCATTATTGGGTCCCCATTTGGGACCATCGCTAGTCTAACATGGATTTTCAGCGTGATTTGCAGATATTGCATACATGTCAATAGCAAATATTAGTGCTACATTAACTTAAGTAACAATTTGACATTTTAAGTTGGCTCTTGATATTCATAACGAGAAACTTGATGACATGGAAAATATATATCGGGTTAATATTGCCTTATAATTATTTGCCAACCGTTGGACCAATGTAAAACATTGTTTCATTTTGATGTTTAGATAACAGTCAGTTCTGATATGAATTAAATGCTAATTGCCTACGGTTGGCAAACGGTTAGGATTTTTTGGGATGGGGGATGTGGAACTGAAAAAGTGCTTGTTACGGTCCACTGAGTTGGGGCCGGAGTAGAAAAGATTTAGAATTAAACTCGATGTAGGAAATAGTGTGGGAATGGACTCTGGTGTGTGGTTTTGAGACCCGGCTTTAATAGCCGGCTAATAATTAGTGAGCGTTGGAGGAAGATCGCGAGTGGCATTGATTCTAAACGACGGTTGCACCTCGCAAGTGTGCAACGTTTTGCATGCATTTTGTGCACTCAGCGTCTCTTCACGTGGGAACCACAAGAGACGGAAAGCGTCGACGGGACACGACGTTTCGTTTAAATATGAAACTCAGAATCTTATATTCCAGTGACGCGTTTCATCTTAACGAAACTTTCGGTATGAAAATTTAACACTGTACAAATTGCACGATTAAATGCAATTCGAACAGTGAACGAATTTGTTCAAGTTTTTAACAATGAGCCATCGCGTCGCAGCGTGTCTTCACGTGACAGTTATCTTTGTTCGTGAAAAGGGGGACTGCATTTATAAACTAACCGGATTTCCCATTTAAATTAAAACATTGCACTGAGGTTGAATCACAGGAGCCCTTCAGCGCGAATAAATAAAACGCTCGACGAAGTATTAAATCAAAACAAAACGATTAATGATAATAAGAAACCATTAACGAGTGGAGTCGGGGAATGAAACGATGTTTGAAGAAAGAAATCACTCGGCGCGTCGTTCTCAATGTTTCTTAACTATAAGTGCGACAGCTTTTTAATTAACGGCAACATGTGAAGAACGGAAAGCTTCATGAAAACAGATATTACATTCCCACTCCCGTTTCATTAATTTTTCTTTCGTACGTTATTAAACGTAATATCGGTTAATTGGTAATCGTGCTGCTGTTGTTGTTGTTGTTTTGTGCATTCAGAAGAGCTATAATTATTAAAGCATTCTTCCTTTCAAAAACTGGCCGTGATTATTTTTAAAAGCACAATATTCCGATGCTTTCGAGCCGAGTTTCCGGTATTTAAGATCGCGACACTCGAATTTATTATTAAAACAAACGCTCGAATTTTTCATTCGGTGTTACAGCGCGAGCGTAAAACGAACGCTCTCCGTGTGAAGCATTTCATAAAGAAATTTACAGCCCAGCCGTAAACTTTTCGCTTGATTTTTATTAACGACCGAAAAACAGGCGTTTCAAAATGGGGACTCTTGGGAAGCGCGATTCAGTTTCTCCCGATCGCGACGAACATTTTGCGCGGTATTAATAATCAGTTTTTAATTCAGATTTGACGATATGGTGCGAATCATTGACAGCGGACTATCATTTAATCGCGCTGTCAAGCGGCGGTGTCATAATGCTGAAATTTAATGAGCGAATCGTTTTGCTTTATTAGTGCGATATGCTTTTTAACAGAAGTGCCAATGACTATATATATAGGAACAATTTTCGTCTCGAGTGGTATCAGTTTTTGTGCAAAGTAACGTCACGGACGGAAAGATCTCACGCTCGTGATGCAAACGTGTTTTACGTTAATGTAAACGCCAAAGAAAATGAAAATTACAGTGACGCGTCTTTGTCGATTTTGCATCGTCTGTTTATTTAAAATGTTTAATAAATATAATATAAAACCAATTTTTAAATAATAATAATAAAAATCTTAACTTCAATAAATTGAAATATGAGTATAGACAGTATAGAAGATAAATCTAATGTAGTATACAGCATACCGTGTAATAATCGTACAAAAGTGTGCATAGGACAGACAAAAAAATACCTAAAAATAGAATTTATAAACAGAAGTATAATATTAAAAAAGTTCAAAATCACCACACAACATTAACTAAACATATAATTGATACTAAACATAATTTCAGTTAGGACAATATTAAAATACTATATAAAGAAAAATATTATAAAAACCGCATAAGCAAAGAAATGCAATAGCAAGAAATGTTAATACCGTAAAGAGATATAGATTATACCGAAAGAGATATATAAATAATGACGTAACAATGTTTATTCAGTATTGATTAACAACATTGTTCAGAATGTTGACAAAAGTTAAATTATTAACTCCTTATAGCCTTTCTTTGTCATAAAAGTTACTAATTAAAGTATGCCACTAATTGAAAATAATTTATGCATTTGTTGAGTCTTAAAAGTAAATTGGTACTTGCTTCGAAACGTCAGAAGATAAAACTATATTGAACTGGAATATCTAGAGTTCGTTTATTTATTCCAAAGAATAATTATATAATTTATTTATTCATTTCGTCAGGATAGTCAGGAAATGGACTTGGTTTGCATAAAAATTTTGGTTTTCCACTCATTCTCTTCACACCGTTTCCTTATCCTTCCTATTTTATGTTTCATGTTTTTACTTGTACATTATATCTGTCTATCTATCCATATCTATTATCACAGTTCAACAAATATTTGACTAGTTATGTCTTTAACGTAATTACTCATCATATTCTTAACTAATATCTTAACACATTCATTCATCCATCCATATCGCGTCTCCGCCTTTTCTTACGCTAAACTCTTTTTCTTTACAATAACCTTACGCTTTCTTCTATGTTTTTTTTCTCTAACATTTTTTCTAACTCTATTCACGCCTTACCAATTTATTTGACATTTCTCTCTTCTACTTCCATTAATTTTGTCGTACGCGTAGCCCTGTCATTATCTTAATTAATTAATGATTTAATTATTCAAGTTCCTATTGGCTCAAAGGAATTGAAAGAATTAATTATTTAAAACAATTACAAAACGTAGAACCGTAATTGTGCATTAAAATTGGAAGATTTTCGCACAGTTGAATGTGCTGCGAATGAGTTTTTTTTTTAAGTAAATAGAGCCTTTTTTTAATGCTCTCTTTGAATCTGAACTTCATCATTGATACCGGATAAAAATGTTGTATTATTAGTAGATACTCTTACAGCGTTTGACTGTGGGTGAAGTTGTAAAAGTCTGTGCCGCACTGTAACGGTGGTTATGATTTCGAGGCTATTATTAACCCGAAATAGCAGTTATATTACTTGTTGTTATGACACTGGACGTTAGCTTGAGTACAGTTCAAGTGAAATTACCACGAAGCTGCTTTTATCGGTTCGATAAAGTAATTGCACATCGCTGTCATGGGCATCGTATTGCCTCCGCATTGATGTACTCATCGTTGGGTGTTAAGAAGGACCATCTTTATCAATCAGTTTATTACCGATGCGAATGCCTCGTTTGATCTTTTTTTAAATGTACATCAGTGCTGAAATGTAGACTCTCTTTCAATTATTTTCTAACGCGCTGACACTGATTCAATTTTACGTCATATTATTTCTCGGTTAAACTTCAAATTCTTTTTGTAATCGTAATGATGAAAGCAAGGAAAAACTGACTGGAAGAATCACTGCATTACGCCGATTGCTGTGTTGTGCAGCATTACGAAGTTTATTAAACCATGATAATATACCATGATGGTAAACGTGATCGTATTATATACGAATTTTGTAGACTTCAAGTACACTCCATAGTGCAGCATCACGTAGTAGTATGATAATTTTCAGAGTTGTTTTCTCTGCGTGTGAAATATCGGACTGAATGATTTAATCCACTTTTTCTTTGTCATTTGTTTCATTCACACGCGCGATGCATAAATTTGAAAAAAAGGAAAGCATCGAAATAATTAAAGTTTAAAAACATTTATTCGTTAACATTATTATTTTGCATTGATTATTTGAATGCACAGAAGTGAAATCCAAGGTAAAACATTGCTCAAGTTAAATCAAAGCTAAAATTAAACTTCGCTCTTTCATCGGGTTTCCTGTTTGTTTAAGGGCTTTTTGATCGCATTTGCCACACGTTTTTGTCTACTTTTGTCGTTAAGATTATGCTCGAGTTTCAGTTAGGCCCTGTTTAAGGTAATTCGATACGTCGTCGACGAACGACTTATTATTGATATACTCCTAATTAAATCAAAACCAAACGTGTGCTTTCCAGTCGACCGTCTGTAGTCGAATGGAATTTAAATAAAAATCTCAGGACTTATGAATTTGACGAATCAACGATAAATTGATGTTGTGTGTGATGCAATATGTGTAAATGAAATGTATTTCTGTGCATTTGTACAGACGATAAATATCGATATGAATTCGATGGCTGAACAATTTGTCACTTACTCACACGTGTATTTTGGTTGCGGTTCGTTATACGGTCTTCAGTGCATCTTCATTATTTGACAGTCAGCGGTTATAAATAAAAATCAATACTCGGCTGATATTATTATATTCATCTTATATTGTTTCTACATCTCTACTTTTTTCCACGGAATGTTAATACGCGAAATGTTGTGTGGTAGAATTTGATAATAATTATTAACAAACGTTCGTGAGATCTTTAGTTTTGAAGCATGTTGCATTTTGTGCAATAACAATGGACTTTTTTACTTTTATGTGATTTAACTTTTTTTTGTCACAATGCACTTTATTCGTTGACGGGAAGAATACAATACAAAACATAATTTAATTACCATTTGTATTTCGTACAAAGAAAAACATTTTTTTTTTTTTATTTTTAATACATTGTTTAGTTTCACGATGAAAGTTAGCTATTATAAAAGGTATTTCAGTCGAGGAGGAATTTTGAAGACACATTTCCAATCGGCTTCACAAAAGGAGTTGAAATTTGAGGTTTTTCGCATGTATAATGAACGAATAATAGATGATTTTGTAAAGCGTAAAACAATATATAATTTAGTCATGCTTTTAGAAAGTGTTTATTTAAAATGTTATATATTTAATTTGTATGTCTTTTTATATTTTGATACCGACGATATTTTGGACGAATTCAGTCAGTTTCAAATTCAAATTCAAATAAATTACTTTAAATATAATATTCTAGATAAATACTGTTAATATTAATGAATTAAGTAGTTATACACATGACAAAAATTAACATGATTTCAGTTTCGTTACATTTAATGTTTAAAGTTTCGTGTACTGTTTCTTAATATAAATATTAGTGTGCTATTCCGTGAAGAATTGCTCAATTTTTTCAAAATATTTGAACACAAATGTTAATTGTAAGAATAAACATGTGGTGTATATAATACAATTATGTAATAATAAAATCTTGAAAATTCGTTGTTACTTTAAACTAGAAATATCTCTTTTTCATCAGTTTTTATTAATATAAATTATTTCAATTTATGCTGTTATATTACAATATTATCTTAAATAATCATAATGGTACGAATGTTTGAAATTGTCGAAAAATCACTTTAACTACGCGAGAGAAAATACTTTAAATTATTAAATAATGCACTCAAAAATAATTTTAGCTTTAACAAATTTCCTTCATTATTGGTTTTGGATTTCCAGTAAGTTACATATATTATATTAATTAGATTCATTCTTATTCAGATACTACATTTCCTGCGAAGGTGGAATTATTTTTCTTAATTAAACATTTCATAAGTTTAGAATTTATTGTTAGCAAATACAACACACGTAATGTTCTTTTAATTTCCTCCGAATTAAGTTTTGAGGATTTCTTTTAAAATTGCAGTAAATTTGTTACACTTTGAATCATCCTTTTAAGTTTAAATGGAACTTTCTGTTTATTAGAGGATCCATTTATTCTTTGAAGAATCACATTAAGAGCGTACATTTAAAATTACATTCTGTTTAAATTTGTGCTACTGTGCACTATGTCGTGCAACATACGAAATATAAATGAACAGTGAACTTTATTATAATGGCCGAGAAATATAATTTGTGAGTTAAAGATCGAAGGTTCACACGCTGAGGAAAATACATACAAAATTGTCAAAAATGGACTTTACAATTGTTTGCTATTTTGGTGCTAATTTTGGAGCACGCGATGAAAATTTTGTTCTAGAAAATTTATGTTTGAAAATTCAGGAGATTCAAAGTTTATTCACATCGAAAATAAAACCTTTTGGATTTACTCTGTTAAACTAGTTAAATTTACTTTGTTAAAAGTATAAAACAACAGAAACAAGTAAAAATGCAGCTGGGGAGTTTAGCTGCGTGCTTCATTCCACAGTTTTGGTCTCAACAGCAAATTGTAAATTAACACAAGTTTTATCAAGCTGGTATAACAACACTTTTAATAACATATCTGTGTTATTTTAAGCTTGTTTATAAGCAAAATAAAAGAAAACAACATCGGTCATTTTTGAACAGTTCTGTTACGGTGCAAAAATTCAACGAATTATAACACAACTTTGTACAGAATGGATAGAAAATATTTTTTTCTTTGTTGAATACAATGGAAATTAATAAAGTGGTCATTGTATAGGCATTATTGTGAAATTATTGAAGAAAAAGTAAAGCCAATTTTATTAAAAGAACGCAAAAATGCCAGAAAAAGTTTAACAAAGATATATCTTACAAATTATTAATTGCACTTAATTTATTCTTCGTGCAACAATCGTTATTGCCCGATAAAATAATGCATTAACAAATTATTTAATATAAGAGGAGATAAAGCGAAATTTTACTTTCTGCACAATCTGCACACTGCGTACAAAATTAATGAGCATTGTTTGGAAACGTTTAAAATTAATTGGAACGAATTGTTCGCTCGTAAAATTTTTTATTCATAAATCATTTTATAATAAAGAAGTAATATTAAAAATAGTTTAGTTTATTTATTAAAGTTTGTTTCGAAAAATTAACATAGTTGGAATTAACTTATATTGATTTAAAGATGTAAATTTCGTTGCGAAGAGTTTAACATTTTAAAATGAATCTATTGATTCCTAGTCCACGTGAAAATTGCATGCTAAGAAATTATTTGCGGTTACGTATTGTCTTTTCGTGCATGTAACTGAAGTTCGGCAAAATATGTATATTTTTCTTATTGCGATATTGGATGATTTTGATAACAAATTTGTATGTTTTTCATTCATGAAACGTGAACATTTTTTATCTATAATGTACATTTTATTGAACAACATAAATATATAAGTATGTAAAATAAATATATGAGATTATTATTTATTCAGCTGGAAATCAAAAAAAAAAAAAAAATTTGTATCATGAACGGGAAAACTCTGGCTCCGTCCATTTACGAATTTTTGTATTTATTTATCCGTCTATTCAGACGTTTCTCTCTATTTGCATCAATTTCAATTTATAAATAAAATATTCTCTTTTACTCTTCATATTTACACAAACAGCAACGCATCAATAAACTAATAATATTAAAATAATTGAGGATCTGCTTGGCTCTTTGAATGCGCATTTTGCCATTGAAATATATTTCCAATTTAGGGCAATTATTTTAACGAAAAGTGTAACATTTGCATAATACCATGGATCATTTTTCTACACCATTGAGCGCTTTATAAAGATTTAAGGGAATATTAAAATACTGCCCCATAGCAATACATATGAGATACAGTTGAGGGTATCAATAGACTGTTATTAAATACAAGCGACAATCTTGAATCATAAAACTAAAGTTAACTTAATTTCTTCAAAGTAAATTCACTGCATTAAGAATAAGTTTATTATGTTAGGTTTATTTATGAGGAATCAAAAACAACTGAAATTCACTCTAATTAATTTATTGCCCGCGGGTAAACTTTTATTAACAAATTGTTCGTAAATAAATGATGGGGTATCGAGAGATTGAGTTGCAAGAAGCGCGACTTGGTGCAAATTTGCCCGAGTTTGTATGAACATGATTCAACTTTGAGTTAATTATTCAATGTTTCTGCTATTATCTATAATTAATTTTTAACAAACAATTTATTTACCGGAAGTAAACTATTCAAAATTCGTTAGAAATATTTCAAGCGTTACTGAACGGTGCTCGTTTATTTTTAATGATACGTCGTCTTCGTATTTAAACGTTTGCGCAATTAAATCCCAAATTTATAATTCAACATCGTCGCTCTTAAACTCAAATAATTAGTTCGTAAATAATTGACCGATTATTAATGAGAGTTAATTCTAAATAACTGATTTCTTCAGCATGGCCGTTCTTATCTTTCAATGATTTATCGATGAATCATTTGCTCGGGATCGATAAATCAATGAGAGCTGATTTGAAGTATGTATAACATTTTTAAACAAAGTAAAAATACAACAACTCCGCATTTCTCGTGAACTAATAATTGATCGATAAACCATTTGCATTGCAGAAATATATTAATTAAAGCACACTTCATAAAATTTTAACTCTACTGAACAAAATTTCCCATTTTGCACGCAGCGCACAAACTTCGTACGAATCCAATTTTCTTGCAATGCAATCTTTCAACATTGCTACTTTCATGCACGAATAATTTGTTAATGTTCGATTCATGGGTGTGTAAAAAATTAACTGGAGTGAATTTTAAATATTTCAAACGCCTCGATAAAAAAGTCCACTCGGTTAAATCAATCAGAGTTAATTTTAAATGTTTTAACGTTGCGAAATAAAATTCTCTAATTTGGAGCGCAGACGAGTGGGTTTTTGTAAGGTTAATTTTCACGCGGCGCACTGCTTTTGACGTCGCTTCTTTATTAGAAAAGTCATTCGTCATCGAACAATTTATGCTCGAGCAGAAGTTCAATCCAATTAATTATAACATTTTTTAACGCTTTTGAACAATGTCAATTAATTTTGAATGCGGCGCGTTGACCGCGCGTGAAGTCAAATTTCGTGCAACTTGATTTAAAATAACGTCTCTCGCGTTCAAATAGTGCGTTGATTAAGCACTTTGTTGTCGAGCGATGATTAATCAGATTCGTATTAAATAACTGAAATATTTTCAAGCAAAATTCAATCGCAGTGCAAGTTTTCGTGCGAACTTATTCGCTGTTGTGTTTTACCAACGAGCGCGGTTGTAATTGAATAATAAAATAGCAAGTAATTTTTTGATAAACAATCGATGTCCGAGGAATAATTGGAGTGCAATTATTGGTGATACAGTCAAGTGTTTCATTATAATATTCACTTCGTTGATAATGGTGTGTCAGGCTTGTGTTGCGTCCTATTAAATTGGACGTTCTCTTATGTTTAACTGAATTTGAATAAATGAAGTTAATTCGTAAAATTTATTCTCGTTAATTTACCAATGCTTTTACGTTTTTGCTCTCTTTTAACAAATTCCTGCACGGTTAAAAATGCCAGTTTTTAATCAATATACATTCAGTCAAAAAAGTACCGGAAATTGTTAAACAAAACGTACGATTTCCAATTAATCAAAACAGTTTATTTCATTTGATGCAGCACACTTATGCTAGTGATTTTTCCAATCTTGCAAACATTTTTTATAGGCGTTTTCCGAAATTGCCTTGAGTTGCTCTGATGATTTTTGTTTCACGACTTGAGTCGATTAAGAACAATTCTAATTTCGTCGACAAAAACAAGCCTACGGGGCTAAATCCGTTGAATATGGTGAGTGTTGTAATTTTTGTCTCGAAAAATCCGACCGATTGCTATTCCATAGTTCTGGTGGATTTCCTAGTATTTTTTTGACTGAATGCATACTAAAGCTAAATCTGCAAAGGTGCAGCGAGAAGTCACACGTGAGCTTTCACTTCATCTTGCGTATTTTGTATTTCAATTCATTAAACGCTGTATTAATGTTCCCCACACTGGCACAATTGTTCGGCCAACAATTTCGCAGTAGACAAATTCACTGCAGTTTCTTCAAAAAATGGCATAGAGGGCGCATCTGTTATTTCCAACAACAAATTAGTATCAAAGGAGCTTAGAGTAACAAAACCATTTTGTTAAAAGTGCGCGTTCGTTGCAGTGCCAGCTTCACAATGACTGTGAAATACCCTGAAATTGTTTAATTATCAACGAAAATAACATGTTGCCGAAACCGT
The DNA here is from genome assembly GCA_022817665.1 of Axea sp. ZL-2020. Lineage (NCBI taxonomy): Eukaryota > Metazoa > Arthropoda > Insecta > Hymenoptera > Scelionidae > Axea > Axea sp. ZL-2020. Next base: position 19,478 of record JABFOX010000004.1, read on the forward strand.
TAAACAAAAGCGAATATGCGATAAAGCTGCAGTAGAAAGGCCAAATGAAGTTCCCAAGTACGTTTATTAGCATTATAATCGCGGTTGTCACAAACGAATTTTTTCATCCATTATTCACCCTCAAATATTTGAGTGAATTACAAAATAGTCCGCGATAAAAAATCAACACGACAATTTAACCCCGAAAAATAGTAAATCATGCAAATGTGTTTCATTTGTACATTTTAAACGAACCTAGTGATAGTTGAAAGAGTTTTATTAACAAAGAAATTATTCAAATTGTTAATAAATAAGCATTTAGCGTTTAATTGAACTGCACTTCCGGTTAGTAGCGAATAAAACCGTTTGTTTAACGCGTGTCTTGCTCTTAGTCGCGTGGAAAGAACAGTCTGGTAGTAGTTTGGAAAATCCGTGCTGAACTACCACCAAACTGGTAATCGTCTGCGTTTTCTACGGGGGTAGACAATTCAAGTTCGTGCTGACCTACAAAACTCAGTGCTTTGCAACCTGTTGTTTTGTCATTTTAACGCCAATGAAAGGAACGTAAACAAACACAAAAATATAGCCGATATGACAAAAAGTAATAAAAGTGAGCCAGAGAGCAAGTTCGAGATAAATGAACCAAAGTTTTATATAGCTTAAACGATTGAAATTCCTTGGTAGCTGAAGATTACTGAGCTGTCAATAAATTCAAGGAAAAAATGCAGAAGGTAAAGAACACGTTAGTAAGTGGTTAGTAAAAAAATGGGACAGCGAAGAAAGATAATGGAACAGTGGTATAAAATTATTGAAATGCGAGGAATAATTCGGTGAAAAATTGGGGGAAAAATTGCAAGGCTGAATTCAAATCGACTGATTAATAATGATCCGAGGAACGAAGCTTTAGAATCTGTTTGTGTTTAAGAATTAAAATCGAGGCAATGGGAAATGGATAAAAACAAATTAACATTCCAGTGAAAAGGAATAGCAATTTTGATTGCAAAAAATGAATTCAAATGAAGTGCTTTGTCGTGATCAACCAAATTAAACTTGAGGGAAGTGACTTTTATTTAAATCACGACTGTACAAAAGGGAAATAGCGAAGTATGAAGAACAAGAAAGAAGGAATGGAATAAAAATATTTGCAGAGTTCAGATATTACAGTTGTTGACACCCTAATAATTCGAAAGGGGAACGTTGTTTTTGAAATCTAAATAAAATTGAAAAAAAGAAAGTAAAAAGTCGAATCATGGCACTCGTAAAGAACACGAAAGCAGTTCGAAGAAATATTAATAATGTTTTGGAACGCCAGGAGTATCAATAATTTATTTTATTTAACTTCTTGTTGTTGTGCTAAAACGATTGATATACGTGTGCGTTTTAACGACTATGAAGTTTGGAATGATCGAAAGAGATTTGTTTCTAGTAAGTCTCAGCTGCATTCAAAATTAATTTGTTTTTTTCTCTTTTCCTAAAAAAATTATTGAACGCTGTTCGTGGCAATCAAAGAGAAGTTAGTGGCCATAGTAAACAGATGACGCGGTGTATTTTAAAAGAAACAGCTTTTTATAAACGTTGACAATTAATTATGAGTAAATTATTATTTTAACTGACCGGACGAGATAGTAAAAGTTTTGAAATAATTACAAGTATTGCAAATTGGTATAAATTTTAACAGTAGAGTAAATCTACTCTCACTACTACTAAATTCTAAATTCAATTAGGAGAGAAGTTGAACAGCGATTTTGTTCTTAATACCGCCTATGTGATTAACACACATGCACGCTATCTCTGAGTACACATACGATAAATTTAAGCTAATATCTCATACAAAACTAATGTGTAACATACATGAGGTGTTCTGATTATGAATCAATAAGTATAAATTAAAATTAATTATTTGTTGTCTTTAAATTTAATAATTAAAGATACTTAAAAATTAAAATGAGATTGAAATAGCTTTCACAGAACTGTTCGAAATACCACATCGCTATGCTTCAGATTAATTTGCCATTAGAACAGGATATTGAAACTATGAATAATAATTCCTGCAATGTTATTAAACAGTTTGCAAACAAATTTGAAATGATCGGATAGTTTAAACCTATGGAGTACTACAAAAAAAGTTATATATCCTGATTTAACAAGGACCAGTAAATTAAGCGGAAGAAAACAAGAAAATGATTTTAAAAATGGCAAACAATTCATGATTGGAGACTGAAAATGAACATGGTTAATATTATAATGGTTATTAAAGAATATTTACAATTCTTGACAATAAAATGATTTACGAAAATGTAAAAAGCGACAGATTGCTAGGTCCTGAAGGAATTGAAAATATTTTTGTTAAAATTCAACATTTTTAGAAATTTAACAATTCTCAAGATATTAAACAAAACCTTGTGAGTAGGATTCATATTCAGAAGGTGGTGTCAAACCGGAATCATGTTGATTCATGGAAAAGGTGACTCAACGAACCCTCTTAACTACAGAGGAATTTCATTGACAAATTCAATATTCAAATTGTTTACAGCTATATTATCATCGAGCATTACATTGTAATGCAAAACTTCAGATGCTATTTCTGAACGTCAAGCAGTATTTCGAAGAGATTATTCTTGTGTAGATAATGTCTTCTTATTACTAGCAAAATTATCCTTTCATCGAAGTTGATATTCTCTGACACATAATTCACGCAGTCGGAATTAGTTCTAGAATCTTTGAACTATTGATGAATGCGGTATAGAAGATCAGAAAACAACAAGAAATACTGAAATAAAGCAGTTTTAATTTGTGGTAAAGAACGTTATACGGTGAAAAATAATGCAGAAAGCTTGAGTTGTACGATTTACTTTATTATTCCTTATGAATCAGGTATTCGGGGATTAAAAAACCTCAAACTCTGTTACACAGGATTACTTATCCAGCAAAGACTATACCAGGTTATCTAGTAAAACTTAAGACTGGTAGCTGGAAATTAAAATAGGAATTAAAAGTAAAAAAAGAGCAGTAACGTTCGGTGAAATTACCTTCCATGAGCATATACATATTTTTACGAGTTACATTTAATTGGTGCATTATTCTAAGATTCATTTATTTATGATCTAAAAATGAATTAGAATTATAGAATGAACTAAACATCTGTTCATAAAAAATTGTAGTATCACGGTAGGAAAACATGTACTGTGCTTAACCCGTAGAAACAAAATTAATTTTTTATGCCCTCTGTAGTATGGGTTTAGTGTAAATTATATTGAAAAGTGATTCAAAAAATTTGGATGAGTACTGTAACATTTTAAAAAATAATCCATCGTTATATTTTATTAGCTTTAATTAAAATAATCTTTGTGACGGTCAAATAATGTATTATGCCATTTTTGTTTTCAAACGCAACTAACTGAGAATAATTTCAAGAATTTGTACAGAATTTCATTTAGAAGTCTCTCTCGAAAATATTATCTTTATGTTGTTTTATAATAACCAGCCTATTTTAAACGATATAGAAGTATATGAAGTAACGTGAAAAAAAAAAATAACATTTAATTGAATTGCTCTTGAATATAATACCCTCTTGTCTTTAAACGATTTCTTGGAATTTAACATGATCATTTTTAAGAGGGTTTAAATCAGATTTCAAAGTGTATCTTAACACCATTAAAAGTGTATGATATATCACCAACTTTAACCCTTCAGTATATACTTATATTTAGTATCTTTGTTTTGCACATAAAAATATCACTTTAGAGTCTTTCATCATGCTCGTTTGTATTTTATTAGACTAAGAAGGGGTAACACATAAACAATTCATATATTTGTGTTAATTTTATACGAATTGGGTGCAAAGTTGGAAGTGAATTGTGATACAACACTATTATAGATTTTTCAAAAATAATTTTACAGTGTAGATAAACACTATTAAATATGTATACAAATTATAATAATAATATCAGAATAAGAATGATTAAGATAAAAGGTGATAATATTTTAGTTATTAGTTTATTGTTAAAATTAGTGCTGAGAAAACTGACAATTATATTTTTTAAGAAAATTATTTCTTGGTAATGTTAACTATTAATTTTCGTTTAAGCTTAAAAAATCGGTTTCATTATCAGTATCTTCTATTTTGTATTGATTAAAGTATAATTTATATTGAAAAATTCCTATAATAAAAATTTTATCTACCGTTGATGTATTTACGCGAAGTTTATAAAACTACTTTTTCTAAAGCATGTTAAGAGATAAAGAAGAACTTCAGATTGAAAATAGGTAACTCGAGATAGGAGTAAATCAATTTTTGTTCAATTTTTAAGTTGGCCATATCCACATATATACAATAAAATTGTGGAGAAATAGTAATTATAAAATCATTAGAAAAGATTTCGTTATTCAGCATTTACAAATATTCGCCTTGTGAAATGAGAATTTAAAATATAAAACTATTAAACATTTTTATTTTCGTGCTATAACTGGGATTTGTGAAAATGCTCTTTGTACGAATGTTCCAACTTTTTAATTAAATTTATTTTGAAAGTTAATATTTTTTCACGACAAAGCATTAAAAGTGATCAATTTACTTCAAACGTGATGCATTTTGTATTATAATGATGCATTAAATTACATATTTTTTATATCATATACATATAAATGTTTGAAACTTTGAAAATATAAATAATAATTTTAATTATTCATAAAACCTATAAATTGAAGAAGAAAGTAAAAATACACTAAAGACTAAAGTAACAACATATTAATTAATAATTAAATAATTAAATTGAAGGTAAAAGATCATAATTATATTTATAGATCATTTTATTTTATACATTGTACATCGCAAAAAATCATTACACGATTTTTACAGAACAATAAGTAAACTAAAAACATAAGCGGATACCGAACACTGTTTACGGAACCTGCTCGCTAAAAATGTATTAAACTTTTATTAAACGTTATAATATGTTACGCAACAAATTCAGAAAATGCAATAAATCGTTACTGTAGAGTTTGGTGTATATTGTTTGTGTGTTTATATCTTTGGATTTCTGAGTGTACGGCAAACAATTTACAACTGCGTTCAGTGCAAGTGATTTCGATATTGTCAACACATAAGTAATACGATTATTAAAAATATTCAGTTTTAATATAAAACATTAACAAAATCAGTGATGCAGTTTACAACTATCTAAATTCAAAACTTCATCTCTATAATATATATTTTTTATTTATAAAATTATTTAGTATTTTTTCACTCAAATTTACATTATTTCTTCAGTCATAATTGTTTGTATTTTACAAAACTTTCTACATTCGTTACCATCAATTGCAAATTTGTTGCAATCAGTTTATAAATTATATGCAAAGGATAGTTAACTATATAAAGGAAAGTAGAGTGATAAATAATTCGTTTAAAATAAGAGTGCAATTTATCTTTCCATAAATTAATTTGCATCTACAAATTTTAACATTGTATCATCTAAATATTTGAAGTGAGAAATTTTGGAGAATGTTTAATAATTTTGGATTAAATTTAATAGTTTTAGTTCACAAAGGATTTATAGAGGACAAAAAATGAACTTCTTCAAATTTTAAGGATTAGTAATTAATAGTAGTGTTAGGTTTATGCCAAAGATTTTAGATTTGTTATTTTTCAATTGAGAAAGTTGATTTGATTGGAACTAACAATACAAGTATCCGATACAAAAACTAGAGGTATTTCTAATAGTACGTGGTCTTGTATCAAGAATAAATAAAGAACGTATGTGAATTCACTCCAAGACAACAGAAATAGAAATACAGTAATATCCAAATTTAGAGCAGTTGGTAAATTTAAGTTGTATTTAGTGAAATGATAGACGCTATACAAGAACGCGTGGAACCTCAATGCCTACCAATCTTACCCAAAGTAATTATGGAATAAGTTAGTAAGACTGAGTTTAAAACAAACAGGATCAGTTGTGAACAGAAAAAGCGTGGCATCTCAGAATAAGGATGAAATACTCCAAAATGGATGATACGTGATATTTTAGTCTCAGAGATTATGGTCGCAAGTTTATAATGTGTTACATATGACACAACCAGAGTGTCCAAACTGTAAAAGATTATAGAGAATTATTCACAATGTGTAAAGATTGCAACTCTAAAAAAGCGCATAGATTTCAATGCATACATCGCTGAAACAAAAAGAAAACAACTCGCACAAAGTGTATGAGTAATAAAAAAAAACACAGCGAATATGATTGAGCAAACAATGTCAGTTATCTATACCCATCTGAAGATATACAATAATGATTAACGATTAAGCTAGTGATATTGTTTTTCCAAACATTGTTAAATTTTTTTAAATATACAACAATTTAAATGTCATAAAATATTCGCTTTCAGTTGTTTAACGTATTTGGTCGAATTCAAGATTAATACAAGCCTGAAGAATTGTTACAGTTTTTCTTTTTATAATTCCTTTTGTAAAAATACTGACATTTTTACGTTGAACTTTCTCCCACTGGATTAAAACTTAAAAGTAAGAAGTTTAACTAAAAATTTGTTGAAAATGTTTTTAATAACTTTTAATCAAATGTTAGATTTCATCATTTTCCGAAATTTTAAATGGAATGTTAATATTTAAAATATCAAATAAAGCCCAATCTCTGATAGAAACTGTTACTTATTTATATTTATAATTGGACTCTATTAGAAGAGCTGATTCTGCACTAAGGACGCTTTATTAGTTGGACCAGGCATAATGCATGGTTATTTGATTTGGTTTTCGTAGATTAAACTTCAAAATACAACGTTGAAAAAGGTTCAGCACGCATTTCTTTCGAATTATTTCTTCGATAGTAAATTTATCTGACGCATTTAAATCATATAACTCCAACGAAATATCCATATTGCTACACATTCAATATACATCGAAGTTTAGAAATTCCTGTAAGATCAGTTAGACAGAAAGAAATGTTTAATATCAGTAATTATCAATCGAATTATATTATTAATAATCCTATAACAAGAATGTGCAAATAGTAAATCTCTGCAGTATTGATTTATTTAATATGAAATTTCGTAATACAACGTTGTATGTCAATACCACCTGTCTGTTTAAATAAGCATAATACTTTATTTTTAACTTTGCGTAATACATTTTCTTCTCTTTTTTTATATAATTCTTTTTTTGCATTTATTCGAACGCGCGTGTTCGCACAGTTGTAAACAAATTATATAGTTATTACAGAAAGCAAAAATAATATTAATCTCATTAACAACATACTCTACTTTATATTAAATTATGAAATATAACAAAGATTAAAGAAATATCACGTGAAATCCTTGATCAATTTTATTTCGTATTTCAAATATTTTTATTTTGAATATTTCAAATTATTGCATATATATCTAAAATTGTTATAAAATGAAAATGAAATTTTCGTAAGATATTGTTGAAATGACATTCTTTGCAGCCATTAAATCATGGAATGGCATCGTAGAATAATGATGCTCCATAGATTTTGTCACTGAAAAAATTTGTTGCTCCATTATAGTCAACTCTAAATGGTAGTTTAAGCATCATTATTTGAAAATGTTATATAATACAAGAACAATACTTTTGTTACAAACGAATAAAAACAAATGAAATAGCAGTTTGTTTATGAATGCTTATTCGGATTTAAAATTGTACTGCCTCGCATTATAATTCTTATAAAGTGTTTAATTCATCAAAATAAAATGAATTGTTTTAATTTTACAAGATAAAATTTATACCAATAAAGAAAATTATGCAACAGAGTACGTTGTGTAATCTATTTCCTCTAGATTAATAACTAGGGCACATTTTTTTTGAGGCAAATATATAGAACATTTACTCTTAATTCATTTTCTTCGATATACCAATAATTATCACTTGAATTTTTATATCATCACACCTAACAGCTACAAAACTGCTATATGCATTTTACTATAAATAAACGAACTTAAATTTCATTAATTATAATTTCTTAATGCTGATCCTTTGTCGTCGAACATATAAAATGACAAAGTAGTTTAAATAAAAATATACATTCGTAGAAAAAATAAAAAAATAAAAACAGATTGTATTTGATTTTTTAAAATTTATTTCGTTTATTACTCTTTAGGTGAAAATTTAAATTTGAGTAAAGTTTAATAAATTTCATTTGCGAAATGTTATTGCAAACAAGAAAATATGAATTTATACGCTGTGAAAAATATGATTTTTTAACTTGTTTTTAAAATGTTAATTTCTAACGTCAGTGAATTTTTAATCGTTTAAAGCAATACGGTCAATTATTTACTATAATTTTTCTTTGTGCAAAAAGATCAGTTTTTGAAGAAAAAAGTGCAATTAAAGGAAAACGATAAAAGGAAATGTTTCGTCGACGGGAATGACATTTTTTCCTCGTCGATAAGAACACCGCTCGATGCAACATTAAACGAAAAGTAATTTCTGTCATTGGAAACTGGTACAAGGAAAGGCGGAAATGGTCGCGTTACGCAAATTACGTTGCGAACGGCAGAAAAATTACATAAGCTTCGAAAATTGGGGCATTCCAAGGCCACGATAAATAGTACATTCAAGGCATTCGAATGCTCTTTAAATGTTTCGATGCAAAACAACCCGTACTTGTACTTTCATTCAAAGAAACTAGAAAATGTTTGACTGCTGTTGAATGGAAATTTCCCGTCTACCTTTTCGTTACGATTTTGTATTGTGTCGAACACTGGAATTTGTTGAAACAACTTTTATCTCATCGTAAAAATGTCTTTCGCTTGCGTTACGGTTTCGAGAAAAAAAATGTCAAAATAGAGTTTTAATTGCATTAGTGGGCAACTGTTATCAAAAATGCAGCTTTTTAACCACGTAATATTTAAATGTATTCATTATCAGCGTAATATTGCGATATTTAAATTTATTCATTATTTTATATCTCTTTCTGAGCACGTACCGTAAATCGTTAACACAATTTTATGCTTCAACTGAAAGAATTTAAAATTAAAACTAAAGAGAGCTTCCTGGCGACTCATTTTTAATACAAATTTATCATTCAAATTGTAAAATATCCGCGTTCAAGAAAGTTAAAATTATTTTATGTGATTATTTTTAGCGAAAATAAAAAAATTTCTTTTTTTTTTTTAATTAACTTGTGCATATAACGATTGCTTATAAAACTCATGATACTGTATTTCTTACAATTACGAAAAACTTGTTGCATCTGATGTTACGATAAATGGGCATGATTCGTTTTATGAAAAATATTATCTATATGTTTAATTTTTTTAACTTATCACCAAAATAACCGATCGAATGTCTCCCGTTATAACATTTTTTATTTATTCGAATTACAGGTAATAAAATATATTTCTTTAATTTACTCTTATTTCCCATTTGAGTGTGTATTTTAAGTTTTGACACAAAAAAATTGGATGCTTTGTATTTTCAACAAGTCTGCTTGTTCTTTTTAATTTTATATTCGTTTAACCCTTTGGGTACATTTGACGAGTGAGACTCGTCATCTGTTTACTTGGACGAAGTTACGGTGGAGGAGTCTGAACTCGTCATCTGAATTTAAGAAGCAGGTGTTCATGTTCTATATAAATATTTCTATTTTGTCTCATTTATATATTTATTTATATTTTGTAACTAAAATGCTGTTACAAAAATATATTAATATCACCAATATAAAATATATTCTAAATAAAATGTATTACTTTTACATATTAATCCATACAGTGACAAATTAAATCCGCCCCATGGACATACAAATCTTCAAATAATTCAGTACTCAAAGGGTTAATTATACATCTATTCGATATAAAATGCTTGAAAGCGAAATAAGTGGAAATTAACTCAGCTTTATAAATGGAATAAAATAATTAATTAATTTTACATAAGAATTTGTGGTTTGTTATAAAACTTGATTTATGTATATAAAAATACAATATTTATACTGACAAGCTAACATATTCTGTAAGATTAAATACTGAATAATGAATGAAAAAATGCCGTTTTAAAATGAAATATTAAACATTAAGTAATTCTTACTGATTATTTATTAGACAAAGATGGATTATTGGCTCAAAAGAGCCTTTGCACCATCGATAAAGATTAAGAAATATAATATTCAACATTTGTTTGCTTTTTATACAAAGGCAAAAGATTTTATTTCAAGATCAAATGTTTGGTTTGAATAAAATCCAAATATTCCAAATATTAAAAACAAATAATATTACTTCACGTTATTTGTATTTGCACAAACTCAGTTTTATGTATTATACTTATATACTTTTATACATCACATTTATACATTTTACTTATTTACTCATTGCAATTACTCTTCACTTTTTTCATTATTTAATAAAGACGGAAGTTTCCATGTATATAAGTACATACTTGCATTTAGTTTATTGCAAGAACAGTAACCTAAAGGTGCATTAAAAAAATTAATGAATACTTATTATTTATGAACAAATATACACAACTTTTATCAAAATGATGTTTCATTAATTATATAATAATAGAATTTTAAGTACGAACTAATCATATATCAACGAATTTATCATTTAAGTTTTATTAAATACGATTTATAATAATGTACTGTAAACACTTTCATATTTGTTTTCGGCAAATTTGTATATAACATTTGGAGTACAACAGCCAAACGGATTAAATGTAATAACACAATGAAATTAAAACAGAAGATACAGAGTTCAAATTTCTGAGAAACCTTTTTTATGAATTAGTTTTTGAGCAATTTGTATGATAGAACAAACTAATATGAATTATGAGTTAAATTTAAGAACGCGACCACAGTTTTGGTAGGAACTGTAGAATTTATTTATATTTCATTTCTTTCCACACCTTTTGATTTAATTGTAATAGTGAATTAATTTGCAGAACGAAATTTTCGGTATTCTTATAAACATTCAAAAGTTTGTTAACGGTAAAAAACAATCGCAAAAATGATCACTTATCTTAACTGATCAACAACATGACAAGTTTGAAAGTGTCAGTAAACATCGTGTGCTTGCGCGGAAGTCATTTTGAGCGCCACTTGAGCCTTGATGAAAGATGATAATTTTTTTTTAATTTTCATATATTCCGTCGTTCAGTGCTGCACAGTTTTCGCACTTTTCGGTGCGCTAAAAGTGCAAAAGCTCCATTTATTTCGTCTCATCAATTGACTCGGAACAATTCGTTCCTCAAACTAGGCACAAAGTAGTATCGTCTTCGTTAGTCAGAAGTGCACTTACTATCCAGAGCTGGTTCCACCTTACCCTTTGAAAGTATAATTACCTTGAGGAGCCACGCCGGCCTTCGGATGGTCTTGTTATACATCATCATTTTTGGATGCATGGTACTTACGTACGAGCTGTAATTTCAATTTTCTATTTCCGTGTGATTTCTTGTCTGTGGACATTTTCCGAACCTGTTAAATGAGGATTTCCAACTTTTCTTCACACGCTTTAATTGGCACATACATTAATGCTTTTATTAACTCTAGTTATTTTTCACGTATAAATTTATTTTCCATGCACACATCGTACAACTAATCTTACACTTTTAAAAAGCAAAACCTAGGGCTCGCCAAACTTTTGATTTTACAGTTTCATTAAAATGTCTTTGATCATTAATTATCATTTCGCATTACCTATTTTTGCATTATTTCAGAACAAGCATTCGTTTTTTAATAGCGACGAACGCGTCAGCTCTTTCTATATAACATTTTTCTCGGTCTAAAAGAGAAAACGATCTGCTCCACTGAAATTAACATTTCCATTTTGCCCAACATTGCTTTCCCATGAATCAATTTAATCTCCCTCCCTTTGCATTCCATCCCCCTTCGTGGCGATGTTCCACGAAGATTACGCTCACGCGTATCTTTGCTTTTTACGCTATTTCGATATTTTGAATGTTATGAGCGATATTGCCGATAAAAGGAATGCTTTGTACACGGGTCGGGGTGTACTCGATATTATTTCACCGAAGTGAGCATCCGGATGCGCGCGTGTATTGTATGTATGCACCTAACTGGTAATATCGCGCAATTTCACTCACGTGAAGCTCGTTTGAACTTGTTCCAGCCGAATTTGTATAAAATGGTTCAATTCAAAAGAACATTAGAAGAGCCTCATCATTTTTATCTGAAGTAATTTCGGTTTTTTTGTTGTTTTACTTTTATTATATTGTAATATAATAATTCATTTCTACCAAGAAACATACTCTGGAAATTGATTATTTCTCACAGCTGTTTATTATAATTTAATGAAACATGTTTAGTAAAAACAACGTGGAAATATTTTGCCTCTTTTACTAAAAGTTCGTCTACGTATTTAAAAGAAACTATTAAAATGGGTGCTTTAATATTTTTCTTTTCTTTTTTTTTTCTTTTTTTTTTGTGTGTGTAATATTAGAGTAATATTAGAAATTGAAGGTTTTTCATGCATTCCAAGAAAAAATTATTATTATTATTATTATTATTATTATTATTATTATTATATTACATTATATTATATATCTTTCCAGAAAAAGTACGAATAAAAAAATATATAATGAACTTAAAAGAAATAATTCACTTCTTGCTTTATGCAATTATCCAAACATGGATAAATTGTATTTCGACTTTGTTAGGAACTTCACAATTTTTATAATTATGTTTTCTCAGTATATATTTATAAATCATGTAAATTGTTATTCTAAGATACAAAATACGCAAAGTGTTAAATATTTAAAGGAGAAAAAATATATGAATATATTTAAAGATGAATAAAATATATATGAAACATAAAATAATGAATATTTCTATATATCAATGATTTATTAATCGAAAGAGCATTATATCTACAAAACCATACATATGTACAATCAAAATGAAAATAAAAATTAAAAATGTAAATTAGTAAATTATTACATATTTCTATGCACGAAATATGTTGCTGTAAAAAAGGTAGTATTTGCTTAATTAACATAGGAAATGCATTATAACTGACGTGTTGCATAATTAATTATGCGTTTAAGCATTACTTTTTTTGCGTATACATTTTTTCACATTTTCCTTTATTTCGTCAGCAAAAATGTCTGTATCTTGTTAATGCGAAACATAAGCTGTTTCACAGTGTACACACTCTTCTAAACCTCGTTTTCACGCGGGACCAGATATTTTCAATTGGATTTGTGTCTGGGGACATTGCTGGCTGTTCCATCGTAGTGATACCATTTTGTTGTTTCCAAATAATGCACAAATTGCTGCGATGTTTCAGGTCGTTATCTTCTCGCAACATCCAACTTTTATTACCTGGTTAAAAAAACACTTGTTTGCTGACTTCAACAAGTATTTTTGGTAAATACTGCGCGTTTGTTCAGCGTTCAATTTACCTGCAAACGCATGAAGGCAACCAAAACTGCATTTGCAGAAGTAAATTCAAACATGCACTTTTACCGAGTGTTTTATCGCACGCTGAAGAAGTCTACTGCTCTTCGTTGATCAAGCTTTTAATCGGAAAGACCACGTCCAAAAAAAAGATTTATTCGTAAAGGTTACATTGTTTCAATCTGAATTCGAATTGTTTTTTACTCATTTCAGACTATTTGAAACAAGTTTTTCTCATAACAAAGGTTTTTTCAAAACTGATTTAAAGGATCTGTTGTTTTTTTCTACGTAAGCGACGTCGAATTATATTAAGGAAAACACAAATTCCGTTCTTAAGAAAGACGCACAATCATTCTGTCTTCTCCTTTAAAGCAGAGAAGAAAAATGTCGTTTGCGATTTTCAAATATCGCTATATCCACTTTGCAAATGTTATTGTTTTTCATGTACAATTCGTAACCGCTTTATTAATTAGTTTAGATCTTTTGGGATAATTAAAAAGAAACACTATACCGCGTCGCTTTACGAATATTGTATTTATTATAAAAACAGTTAATTTACAAACGCCAAGAACTGATGGACTGGTGCACTCAATGTCTCGCGCAAGTTGGGAGCATCAAAATTGCATCGATGATGCAACATAGATCGTGCTACGGTGTATTTCCATTAAACGACTACGGTCATTTTCTTGTTGAACGGACTTCACCTATTATTTCGGATATATCTAAATGAAGATCATTGCATATACATCATATTTAATTTAACCGCATAAATAACAAATACGCGAAGCATATGCGGTACTCATTTTAAAATCGTGTATTTTGATCAAAATTTTGAAAGATAAATTCTTTGCAGTTGAAAAGCATGCAAGAAAAAAGTGTCATTTACTGTAAGAACAAAAAAAAGTAGTGGAATACAGTAACGACTGTGACTTGTGCCGTATATGATCTTACTAGATAGATTATATAGTGTGATTAAAAAGTAACGGGAATTCTGTCTAGTAAGAGCGTATACGGTATAACTGTAAGAAAAATGTACTTATTAGTAAAAAAAAGGTATGAGCGTATTGTACACGATGTGAGCTCAAATGCCATTACTTTAATATGCAGTCCAATTACCACTGGTGTCTATAATTTTTAGTCCTTTTCGGGGCATACTTTCCACCAATTTCTAAGTATATTCTGTTGGGAGCAGTCCCAAATATGCAGTTTTACAGTGTGTTTAACGGTGCGCTGAACAAGACTACTGGTGCAGGTAGATCAGAACCGCTGTACGACACATCTTGCTAAAATGGAAGATTCATCTGCAATGATTACATTGCTCTAATTGCAAGTTGAATTTTCTTTTACTAAACTCAGTTGCGAAGCAACGTGATTTTCGGAGAGTAACGGTTTCAATTCAATTTAATTTTTTATTATCAACAATACAGAAATTTATCACTTACGCGATGACAATAAATTGGCCTAATAC